>VZQC01001445.1:181596-197330 GCA_009823505.1 Rhizomys pruinosus
CGTCATCCTCACCCCACGTGCTCACGTGGCTGCACGCGTCATCCTCACCCCACGTGCTCACGTGGCTGCACACGTCATCCTCACCCCACGTGCTCACGTGGCTGCACGCGTCATCCTCACCCCACGTGCTCACATGGCTGCACACTTCATCCTCTCTCCACATTCTCACATGGCTGCACATGTCCTCACCCCACGTGCTCACATGGCTGTACATGTCATCCTCACTCCACATTCTTACATGGCTGCACAGGTCATCCTCACTCCACATGCTTACATGGCTGCACACATTATCCTCACTCCATATGCTCACATGGCTGCAGATGTCCTCACTCCACATGCTTCTCAGGATTGGGCCCCTGGCCTGGACTCTACCTGCAGGGTGGGTACAGGCTCCCCCACTTTGGGCCTGCCTGTCCTTTCCTGGGGGATTGCTTCTTTGGTAGGAGTTGTTACCACGTCCAGCTAGGCTAGAGCAAAGCCTGCCTGGTCTGGAAGCCATTTGTCATTCTCAAACTGAGTTGGCATGTTTGCTTTCTCTAACTCACTGCAGGATAACTTTCTTTCTCTCTCCTGGCTTAAGAACTAGCCGTCATGGTCTTTTTATTTTATGTGGTAGTTTTTAACCATCTTTAGTCTCAGAATCTGTAAGCTTTTTCGAGACAATTTAGAGAGAGACTATGCCCTTGATACAAGGCCTGTGGATAGCGATGATAAATTGGTAATGGGAAGGCTGTGTGTTTGAGAAGTTTGACTCTTTGATTACAGCAGTATAATCCTGGAGAGGTTGTTCTAAGCCTCAGGGTCCTTTCCCATAAAACAGAAGTGTTAAGAATACTGCTCTGAGAACACTTTCTGCCAATTCAACAGAAGCCTAGAAGAGTTAATTTAGATGTTTCCACATTTTAGGGCATGTTTCAAGATTGTTTTAATGAGGTCAAGTCTTCACAAATTATCTTGGTACCCCTTTTGGCAAAACAAACTCTTTTTCATTCACTGTCAGGTCCATAAATGAAGGATACAATTTGTGAGTCTTAATGTCTAGTATCTTTTACAGAGTCTCTGGAACAAACTTCCAAGTTCATTATTGAGATGAGAAACATTTAAGCTCTTAGTGGAAATGAGATTTGGGGCCATTTTGCCTTGTTCATGGCTCATGACCAAGGAACTAACATAGACATGTGTAGGTTGGGCATGGGCATTGGAACAAATCTGGCCTGTATTTTGATGGATGCTTTAAAATTTAAATCTCTCTTTTTAGTTGACAAATGATAATTGTGTGTACTTATAGGATACAATGTGATATTTTGAGATATGCATACATTATGAAATGGTTATATCAAGCCAAGTACTATATCCATGATTTCACATACATTTTTCCTCTTTTTTTGTTTTTATTTTTCAACATTCGTTTATATAGAGAACATTTAAAATCTCTTTTTTTAATAATTTTCCAACACACAGTTATTAACTATGGTTACCAATGGGTGATATTCATTGTTTAGTACATTTGCTGATTAATACATATTCATATACAATAAATTTCGAACCCTTTTCTTCCTATCAGAAAGTGCACCTTTTGAGTACCATCTCCATAGCTATTCAGCCTGCTATAAGCACTTTCTACTCTCTAACTCTCTAAGTTACACTTTTTTTCGATCATGCAATGTTTGTTTTCCTGTGTCTAGTTCATTTTACCTAGCACAAGGTCCTTCAGGTACATGAGTTTGACCCAGATGACAGGATTTCCTTCTGTTTCATGACTGTGGTGGTCTGAATGAGTGTTTCCCATAGGCTCCAAGTACTTGGACCCTTGATTCCCAGTTCCTGGCACTGTCTGGGGAGGGCCATGGACCCCTTTGGAAGTGTGGTCAGGCTGGAGGGAGCAGTCACTTGGGGGAGGTGTAGAGTTCTTGCTAGATTTTCAGTCTTCTTTCTCTGCTCCCCGTGCCTGACTGAAGACGTAATTCCTGAGCTTTCTGCTCTGGTGCCGTGCTTCCCTGCCTCTATGGGCTCCCTCTAGAACTGTAAGTCTAATAAACACTTTCTTCTGTAAGTTCCCTTGGTCATGGTGTTTTTCACAGCAACAGAGAAGTGACTAATACAATGACCAAATAGTACTTGCTGTATCTATATCATGGTTTCTTTGCTATTGGGAAAATTGCTGCAATGAACACAGACATGCAGTAGCCCTTTGATGGACTGACTTCAGTTATTTTGGATTGACATGTACAAGTGGAATTACTGGATCATATGGGTTTCTATTTTTAGTCTTTAGGAGCCTCCACACTGTTCTGCATCATGGCTTTGTACTAGTGCAGAGGAAAATTTCAGCTTATGGTGTTTACCTGATCCCAAGCCATCAAAATGGTGCCTTGCCAGGAAGAAAATGGTTTAGCTTCTGCTTTATCAGGGTTGAAAATGCAGCATAAACGGCAGCTGGTTACCTGCCTATGATCCATCCCACCCTTTCACATAGTACTTTAAATAAATTCTGATATTGTTGTCATTTTTCTACTTGGAGAGAGGATCTCATGTATTACAGGGTGGCCTTGAATTCGCTATGCAGCTGAGGCCGAATTTGAACTCCTGATCCCCTTGCTACCACCTCATGAGTTCTAGGATTACAATTGTCTACTACAAGCACGCTAAATTCTAAGGAGAGAGATCCAGAGCACTGTTCCTCATCTCACCAGCTCTCTTTTCACTTGAAATATTAGTGTGATTTATAAGTGGTATAGGAGACCCTTGAACCTGATTTTCCAAGAAGATAGAGGAAAATACTATCCTACAGATTATCAGAGAGAAGATGTGAGTGATCCTGAAGAAATCCACCCTCATGAGAGAGAGTGAGCATTTCCCACCCACCATCCCATTAAATCCACCCTCATGAGAGAGAGTGAGCATTTCCCACCCACCATCCCATTAAATCCACCCTTATGAGAGAGAGGGTTTCCTACCCACCGTCCCATTAAATCCACCCTCATGAGAGAGAGTGAGGGTTTCCCACCCACCATCCCATTAAATCCACCCTTATGAGAGAGAGTGAGGGTTTCCCACCCACCGTCCCATTAAATCCACCCTCATGAGAGAGAGTGAGGGTTTCCCATCCACCATCCCATTAAATCCACCCTCGAAAGAGTGAGGGTTTCCCACCCACCATCCCTTTAAAACCCACAATGCTTCCTTCTCTGAAAACGGCAGCTTTAAGCAGACATGCCAGTACATACCTGTACAGAAGAGCCCGAGGCAGGATGATTAGAAATTCAAGGCCAGCCTCAGATATATCGTTTAAATTCAGCCTGGGATACATGAGACTTGGTCTCAAAAAAGAAAAATAATATGAAAGAAAGAAAGAAAGAAAGAAAGAAAGAAAGAAAGAAAGAAAGAAAGAAAGAAAGAAAGAAAGAAAGAAAGATACGTAGGTCGGTCTTGAGACAGAGCCTACAGACTTCCATGTTCTTAAGTTTCGAACTTACAGACTTCCATGTTCTTAAGTTTTGAACTTAGCCTGCTAAGGCCAGGTCTCCTTCCTTTTGCCTCCTGTGAACTTAGCACCGTTCAGCACCCCACAAGGACCTTGTTCAATGTCAGCTCTGCTCTGTTTACAGAGTCTCTGCGTTCCCTATTCTGGCCTGTTTCACTCCCCAAGGAACCGCACCAGGACTTGATTTCAGAGTTCTTGCTTATATACATGACCTATGGCCCAGCCATTCATCTGGAGTGGATTTGGACTGAGGCCTGGCTTGTTTTACATGGGCTGTCCAGGTACTGGCTGAGCAATGGTTTTCTGACAAGTTGTTACTATTTCTTTTTTAAAATTTATTTTTATTTTATGTGTATGAATGTTATGCCTGTATGTGTGTAGGTGCACCCATGTCGTGCAGTGTCTCAGAGGTCAGGAGGTGTTGGATCCCCTGAAACTGGAGTTATAGATGATTGTTAGCTGCCACGTGGGTGCTGGGGTTCGAACCTGGGTTCTCCGTGACAGCAACCAGTGCTCTTAACTGCTGACCCATCTCTCTAGCCTGACTATTTCTTTCTTAAAAATATTTTCCCTATTATTTTTATTTTTTGTGTAGTGTTGTATTGTCTACATGTATGTAAGTGTACCATGTTGCACTGGAGGTCAGAAGAGAGCATCAGATCCCCGGGAACTGTGGTTATGGATGGTTGTCAGCCACATGTGGCTTCTGGGAATCAAACCTGGGTCCTCTGCAAGAGCAGCCAGTGATCTTAACTGCTGTGCCATCTTTCCAGCCCCAACAATTTCTCTTTTTGAGACTGAGTTTCATGTAGCCCAGGCTAGCCTCAATTCACTATATACCCCAGTGTGACCTTGAACTTCTGATCCACCTACCTCTACCACCTGAGTGTTAGGGTTACAGGCTGGTGCCACTGTCCCAGTTTATGCAGTGCTGGAGGCTGGGCACAAGATAGCTCTCTGTCAAAGGTGATCCTGATGCCTGCCCATTCAAGAATTTATCAAAGGAGTACTTGACAGGACCAGAAATGCCAAACTACTAAAATTCTTCCAGAGCACTCTCTGGAAGCTTCAGTTACAGTTCAGGGCTCTCTGTTCTAATCAGGGATAGCAGTTAACCAATGAGAAGGGCGGGTTTCAGCCTTACCTTGGATGCTCGCTTACTCTATCTCACTTAGTTCAGAAGCTATGCAGCAATTCTGTAGAGCAGGCCGTTTCATTTGCATGTATTCCATTTTATTTAAAGTCCTTACAACCATTTTTAACCACTTTCCTATAATAAGAATAATTAAATGAGAATTGTAAATACATTAGGCCCATATGCTTTAGGGGGAAGGGAATCAGGACTTAAACTTAATTACACAGAAATATTGAGTAGAAAATATTTCTCGGCTCCTTTAAAAAAATGCAATAAGATATTTTTCATTTCACTAAGTGACCACATAAACTGTCATTTTCCTAATTCAACCCAAATTATGGTATAGAACAGGATAATTAAAGTAATTACAATTATATAAAATGGTAAGATAAATATTAGTTTTGGCATGAGATTCATAAATGTTTAATTCTGGCATTTTGCTTAGAGATTTCTTATTTTAACTCATTATTGTTATTATTATTATTATTATTATTATTGAGACAGAATCTCACAGCAAGCTCCAGGACTGACCTGGAACTTGCTGCAAAGACCAGGCTCGCATAAAACTCATAGAAATGTTCCTGCTTCTGGCTTCTGAGTGCTGGGAGTAATGCACTGCACCACCGTGCCTAACCCCAACATCTTTTTAGAATTTTTATTTTTATTTTATGCATAGGAGTGTTTTTTTTCTGCATGTATATATTCTCATGGGCACACAATGCCTGTGGAGGCCAGAAAAGGGTGTTGATTCCTTGGAACTGTAATTACTGACAGTTGTTAGCTGCCTTATGAGTGCTAGGAACCAAACCCCATCCTCTGTAAGAGTAGCCAGTATTCTTAACTGCTGAGCTATCCCTCTAGCCCCATCTCAACATCTTAAAAAACTTTTTTTTTTTGAGTCAGTGTCTCCCTGTAGCCCCAGATGGCCTGAAACTTACTATGTAGACCAGACTGGCCTTGATCTTGCAAAAGTCTGCCTGCCTCTGCCTCTTGAGTACTGGGATTAGAGGTTTGTCTGATGCCTTGCTGTTAAAAAAGATTTTGTTTTCAATCATGCATCCATGTATATCAGTGCGAAGGAGGCCAGAAGAGGATGTCTCCTGCATCTGGAGTTACTGTGGTTAGGAGCTGCTGTGGACAGGAGGGTGGAGGGTCCTCAGTCAGCCTGGGCTACAGAGAAGGAGACCGTAATCAGAGCTTGTGTGGAGGGGTGGAGATGCTGGCCACAAGGCTTCCTGTAGATGATCCAGAATCCTTTGTACCTAGCAAGAAGGCCTGGTATCTGAAAACCAGATTATGGAGTCAGTGGAGTGCAGTCTCTGCCCCCCACGAGCTGTGGAGTCTCTCCAGGCCTTCGTGCCTACCAATCCAAGGTGGAGTAATAACATCAAGCTCATAGGTGCCCGTGGAAATTAGGTCAGACGAAGCATGTACAATACAGGCAGTTATCACTGTACAGTGTGTAACAGCTGCACCATCAGGTTAACAGACTCCATACATTCCATCTTTTCAAATATTAACAACTTATATCACAGTTTGATTCTCTAAATTCTTCTAATATTGCTTGCAATTCTAAAGCAATACCGAGGAGTGACCATCTCTAGGGAGATGGGGTTTGGGCTGAGGGCCACTCCTCCTGGTGTCATTGGAATCAGAAGGAAGGGGCTGGGAAGATGGCGAAGTGGGTAGAGTGCTCACCAAGCAGGCCTGACAACCCGAGCTCAGTCCCTGATCCCCGGAGAGAAGCCAGATACAGCGGTGTGCGTCTCCAAGTGGAAGGAGGGAACTGGCTGCATGTGTGCATGCACCTGCCCCCCCAGCGGTGTGCATCTGTCATACGAGCACTGCAGAGAGTGTCTCCAAGTGGAAGGAGGGAACTGGCTGCATGTGTGCATGCACCCCCCCCAGCAGTGTGCATATGTCATACGAGCACTTGCCGAGACCCGTTCATCCAAGTGGAAGGAGGGAACTGGATGCCTGTGTGCATGCACCTGCCCCCCCCAGCGGTGTGCATCTGTTCATATGAGCACTGCAGAGGAGAGCGGTCTCAAGTGGAAGGAGGGAACTGACTGCATGTGTGCATGTACCTCCCCCCCCCAGCAGTGTGCATCTTTAATACCAGCACTGCAGAAGTCTCCAAGTGGAAGGAGTGAACTGGTGATGTGTGCACGCACCTCCCCCAGCAGTGTGATCTGCTCAATTACCTCATCAGCCCCACTGCCAGGGCAGAGAGCGTCTCCAAGTGGAAGGAGGGAACTGGCTGCCTGTGTGCATGCCGCCTCCCCCCCCCAGCGGTGTGCATCTGTAATACCAGCACTGACAGAGGACCCGTCTCCAATTGGAAGGAGGGAACTGGCTGCATGTGTGCATTCACCTCCCCTCCCCAGCAGGTGCATCCTTTACATACCCAGCACTGCAGAGAGCGGTCTCCAAGTGGAAGGAGGAGTGGAGGGGGGGGGGGGGGGGGGGGGGGGAGTGGGGTGGGGGGGGGAGGGGGGGGGGGGCAAGGGGGGGGGGCGGGGTCGGGCGGGTGGGAGGGGCAGGCAGGGGGGCGCTGCGGGGGGTGGGGGGGGGGGTGGGGGGGTGTGGGGGGGGGGGGGGGGGGGGGGGGGAGAGGGGGGGGGGGGGGGGGCGGGGGGGGGAGGGGGGGAGGGGGGGGGAGGGGCGGGTGGAGGAGGGGGGGGGGGGGGGGGGGGTGGTGGGAATGGCTGCCTGTGGCATTGCACTCCCCCCCCCCAGCAGTGTGCATCTGTAATACCAGCACTGCAGAGACCAGTCTCCAAGTGGAAGGAGGGAACTGGCTGCATGTGTGCATGCACCTCCCCCCCCCCAGCAGTGTGCATCTGTAATACCAGCACTGCAGAGACCAGTCTCCAAGTGGAAGGAGGGAACTGGCTGCAGTGTGCATGCACCTCCCCCCCAGCAGTGTGCATCTGTCATATGAGCACTGCAGAGAGCGTCTCCAAGTGGAAGGAGGGAACTGGCTGCCTGTGTGCATGCACCTCCCCCCCCCAGCAGTGTGCATCTGTAATACCAGCACTCGCAGAGGACCAGTCTCCAAGTGGAAGGAGGGAACTGGCTGCATGTGTGCATGCACCTGCCCCCCCAGCGGTGTGCATCTGTCATACGAGCACTGCAGTGACCCATCTCCAAGTGGAAGGAGGGAACTGGCTGCATGTGTGCATGCACCTCCCCCCCCAGCAGTGTGCATCTGTCATACGAGCACTGCAGTGACCCATCTCCAAGTGGATGAGGAACTGGCCGCATGTGTGCATGCATCCCTCCCCCCCCAGCAGTGTGCATCTGTCATACCCCGCACTGCAGCAGACCAGTCTCCAGTGGAAGGAGGGAACTGGCTGCATGTGTGCATGCACCTGCCCCCCCCAGCAGTGTGCATCTGAAATACGAGCACTGCAGAGACCAGTCTCCAAGTGGAAGGAGGGAACTGGCTGCATGTGTGCATGCACCTGCCCCCCCCAGCAGTGTGCATCTGTAATACGAGCACTGTGGAGACCCATCTCCAAGTGGACGAAGGGAACTGGCTGCCTGTGTGCATGCACCTGCCCCCCCCCCGCGGGTGTGCATGCTGTATATGAGCACCTGCAGAGAGATCTCCAAGTTACTGAGGGAACTGGCCTGCCTGTGGGCATGCACCTCCCCCCCCCCAGCAGTGTGCATCTTTAATACCAGCACTCATGACCCATCTCCAAGTGGAGGAAAGGAGGGAATGGCTGCATGTGGGCAATGCACTCCCCCCCCAGCATTGTGCATCTGTACTACCAAGGCACTGCGAGACCATTCTTCAGTGGAAGGAGGGAACTGGCCTTCATGTGTGCATGCACTGCCCCCCGGCAGTGTGCATCGAACTACGAGCACTGCAGGACCAGTCTTCCAAGTGGACGGAGGGAACTGGGCATTGTGTGCATGCACCTGCCCCCCTCAGCAGTGTGCATCTGTAATACGAGCACTGTGGAGACCCATCTCCAAGTGGACGAAGGGAACTGACTGCATGTGTGCATGCACCTGCCCCCCCAGCGGTGTGCATCTGTCATATGAGCACTGCAGAGAGCGTCTCCAAGTGGAAGGAGGGGGAAACTGGGCTGCATGGTCATGCACCCTCCCCCCCCAGCAGGTGCATCTGTAATACCCCCACTGCAGAGGACCAGTCTCCAAACGTGGGAAGGGAAGGGAAAAATTGGGACTGTTTCTTGTAATGTGTTGCATGCACCTGCCCCCCCATGCGGTTGTGCATCTGAAATATGAGCACTGCAGAGACCAGTCTCCAAGTGGAAGGAGGGGGAAATGACTGAATGTGTGCATTGTTAACCTCCCCCCCAGCAGTTGTGTGCATCTGTCATACGCGGCACTGCAGAGGACCAGTCTCCAAGTGGAAGGGTATGACTGTGCATGTGTGCATGTACCTCCCCCCCAGCAGTGTGCATCTGTAATACCAGCACTGCAGAGAGCGTCTCCAAGTGGAAAACAGGAACTGGGGAATCTGTGCATGTGTGCATGTACCTCCCCCCCAGCAGTGTGCATCTGTAATACCAGCACTGCAGAGACCAGTCTCCAAGTGGAAGGAGGGAACTGACTGCATGTGTGCATGCACCTGCCCCCCCAATTAAAAAAGATTTTTTAAAATTTTATTTATTTTCTATGTATATGAATATACTGTCTGCATGTAGGTCTGTGCACCCATGTTGTGCAAACCTTGGAGGTCAGGAAGAGGGTTTTGTCAGATTCTTTCCTGGAATTGGAGTTATCAGAGGGTTCTCGCTGCCATGTGGGGTGCTGGGGATTGATCCGGGTCCTCTGCAAGAAGCAGTTGGTCACTAACCTCAACCGCTAGCCTATCTCTCCAGCCCCCCACTTTAAAAAAAAATTAAAAAAGAACAAGGATTCTGGTGTGAGTTTGGAGAATTCCTGACTTAAGGGGTGGTAATTTTCGAAAATTAAAAACCTTTTTCCATTCTTTTTCCTTTTTTTCATTAGATTATTAAGAATCTACCATAAAAGCATTATTCAGCATAATTATGTAAGAGAAAACTACAGGGGACGCTGGAGAGCTGGCTCAGTTAAAAGGTCTCTTGCAGAGACCCAGGTCTACATTCCAGCACCTCACATGGCGGCTAAGAACTGTCTTTAACTCCAGTTCCAGGGGAATCCAATGCGGCCTCTTCTGACCTCTGTGACATTGCCGACAATGGCACTCCAAATGTGAATCCATACACATGACACGACAGATGCCATACACATAAAAAAATAAATATAATACAAAAAGAAAAAAGAAAAAATAATCAAACTTTAAACCAAAATATAAAAGAAGTCTCTTTTTTTTTTGAAGAAACAAACCAATATCATTTTTAATCACAAATAGGAATACCATATTTTTGACATTAAGCATTACTGTATTTTGGGGAATTAGTATAAAGAAAAACAATATAAGGTTCAGTTGCTTTACTGAGGCATAATTTACTTCCAGTGAATTTCACCCACTTAGGGCATAAAGTTTTATGAGTTTTAAGACACATACTTTCTACTTTTAGAATAAGTCCATCATATCATATACATCCTTCAAGTCTCTTTGAATTTAATCTTCTCTTCCTACACCAAGTTCTTGCCAGCTAACAATCTATTTATATGTAGACTTTATAACTCTGTATTTGACCTAAAAGAAGTCTCTTTTATAGTATAAATTCTTCCTTCTCTGGCTGGTTCTATACAGCAATGCTCCTGCCTCAGCCTCCCAAATGCTGTGACCACACACACACCACTGTGCCAGCGATGTTGTGAACATTTTTTTTTTTTTTTGTATTTTTCAAGACAGGGTCTCCCTATAGCCCCAGCTGTCCTGGAACTCACTCTGTAGACCATGCTGGCCTTGAACTCACAGAGATCTGCCTGCCTCTGCCTCCTGAGTGCTGGGATTAAAGGCGTGAGCCCCCACGGCAGTGCTCTTAACTGCTAGGCCACCTCTCCAGCCCCCAATGTGAATATTTTTAAACTTGGAAGTTTAACCTGAAAAGTTGTCACCCAGAGGCCCTGCCATCCCCTGGGGAGGTTCAGCAAGAAAAGAGAAGAAAATCAAAGAAACAAAAACAACAAAAAAGTCACTGTGACCTTTAGTCCAGATTTCAAACTTTTCACTTGTAAGTTTTGGGAAGAATGTGGCAGCTCAGTTTTTCCTGCTGACCCGCCCCAGAGGGCCTGCCCTTCTTTGCACAGTATTTCTGTTAAGGCCTCAGGAAGGGCCGGATTGCAGCTCAGACGGCAGTTGGCTTGCCTGGTGTCTGTGAGGTAAGGTTGGGTCTCCTGGACTGCATAACCAGGTGTGGAGGCTCCCACCTGGAATCCTGGCTCTTAGGGGGTGGAGGTGATAGGATCAGGAGGTCAAGGTCATTCTCTGCTATAAGGTTGGGTCTCCTGGACTGCATAACCAGATGTGGAGGCTCCCACCTGGAATCCTGGCTCTTAAGGGGTGGAGGTGATAGGATCAGGAGTTCAAGGTCATTCTCTGCTATAAGGTTGGGTCTTCTGGACTGCATAACCAGGTGTGGAGGCTCCCACCTGGAATCCTGGCTCTTAGGAGGTAGAGGTGATAGGATCAGGAGTTCAAGGTTATTCTCTGCTATAAGGTTGGGTCTCCTGGACTGCATAACCAGGTGTGGAGGCTCCCACCTGGAATCCTGGCTCTTAGGGGGTGGAGGTGATAGGATCAGGAGTTCAAGGTCATTCTCTGCTACTCCTGAGCTTTGGGATTAGCCTGAGGTACATCAGACTCTAATGAAAATAAAAGCATCTGGAAACAGCTATCCTTTAGCCATCTGTGGTCACACAGGAAAATGCAGACCAGGCCAGCACAGCTGCTTTGGACTCCATGGGCTGCAGTCTGCCTGTCTGTGCACACCCATGAGCAGCAAGGCTGTATGTCCTATAGAATTTTTTTTTTGGGGGGGGTTACTGTCTTTTCCTTTCTCTGCCATTTTTATTATTTTGTGTTTATGAGTGTACTGCCTGCATATGTGTAGTGTACCCATGTCATGCAATGCCTGCAGAGCAGAAGAGGACGTCGGATCCCCTGGAACTGGGTTTACAAATGTGGGTGCTGGGAACCAAATCTGAGTCCTCTGCAAGAGCAGTCAGTACTTAACCACTGAGCCATCTCTCCAGCCCATCATGTTACTTCTTAAAGAAAGCATTGCTTATAAAAATATTTAAAAATAACCAAATGGGCAGCGGAGATGACTCAGTAGTTAAGAGCACTGGCTGCTCTTGCAGAGGATCCAGGTTCGGTTCCCAGCACCCACATGGCAGCTAACAACCAACTGTAACTCCAGTTCCAAGGGATCTCACGCCCTCTTCTGACCTCTTCAGATATTCCATGACACAGGTGTACTTACATACATACAGGTGATACACAAATACACATAAAAATAATAAAACAAACAAATAAGAAAACATATTTGATTGCCAGTAGTCCCTATGGGATGGTTCAAACTGTCCATTTCTGTTGCCCTCCTCCCCTGGGGAGAAAGTGGGATTTTCAGAAGCCCAGGCCCCAGATGTGACACGCGAGGCCCCAGATGTGACATGCGAGGCCCCAGATGTGACACGCGAGGCCCCAGATGTGACACGCGAGGCCCCAGATGTGACACGCGAGGCCCCAGAGCCTGAAGCTGACTATAGGAAATGAACCCCAGGAGGCTGCTTTTATACTTCTCTCTTGCTTTCTAAGACCCTCAACTTGAACCCCTCTTCTCTTTTACTTCAGAGACTTCTGTGGCAAAGTGCCTAGTTTTCCAAAATGCCTGGTGCTATTTTAATAAGCATTTAATTCCGTTTTTCATACCATAAGAACTATTGTTTTCCAGGCTGGGAATGTAACAACATTTCCATAGTTTGAAATTATTTCAAAGTAAAAGCTTTTCTTGGAGAAAGTTTCTAGGATGAAGTTTTTGTTTTTTGAGTTCAAGGCCAGTATGAAATACAACAGACTATGTCTCAATAAAGTAAATAGCAAAATTAAAAATTAATTCCCCCCAAATTAATTTTTCCCTGAAATTGGAAATTCCTTACTCATTATTCCTGAGAATGAGATTTCTGACAAATGAATATGTTTATAAAAGATAATATGCCCATGGAGGTCAGAAGAGGACATTGGATCCCTTGGAACTAGAGTTACGGATTTACAGATGGGTGTTAGCCACCATGTGGGTGCTGGGAATTGAACCCAGGTCAGCTGCAAAAGCAGCCAGTGCTCTAAACTGCTGAGCCATCTGCCCACCTTCCCCTCCCCCCCTTTTGAGATAGGGTCTCAATTTGTAGTCCTAGCTGTCTTGGAATTCTCTATGTAGACCAGGTTGACCTCGAACTCATAGAAACCCACCTGCCTCTGACACCCGAGTGCTGGGATTAGAGGCATGCACCATTACTACACTGGCTCAATTGTCATTAATAAATGCTTTCATTCATGAGTAAATGGCAGATGACACATTAACAACTAATTTACTATTTATCATAACTACATTAAAATAACAGAATAAAAGATAGTGGAACTTAACTTAAAGTTCCATCACTGGATGTAAGTTCTCTTCTTTGCTGGGTCTTGTGAGCATGTCCATGGGCCCATATCCAGAGCTGTGGGAAAGTTCTCGTGGGAAGCTGACCTCCACTTGAGCACTGTTCTTCACCTTGGGCTTTTAGTTGAACACATTTTAGCTTGCTGTTATTAGCCCATTTTAATATATTATTTCATAACTCTGGCTGTATTATTATAGCATCAGGATGCTGGGGCTATGATTTTACCACCTCACATCAATAAGTACCACATTAAGCCACATAATACCAGATTGTCACTGTGTGTTTCTGAAAGGTTGGAGAGCTGATGGATATTAATAGGCCTTCATGTACAAGATCCGAATTCCTTCTTTATCTTGGATTCCTGTGTCCTATTGATGTCATGGAAAGTTCTTAGTCTAAGACAAGCAATGGTTTGGGCCTGAAGTAAAAATCTGCTTTATCCTCCCAAAGGGGCAGCAGTGTAGATGCTGAATGTGGGCAGAAGCAAACCCCCTGGTCTCTCCTTCTCCTTAGAATGTTCCTGAAATTGTGGACCTTGTATGTTAATGCTTACAAAATTTGCCTTACACAACAAGCAGACACCCTGAGTTATTTTTCCAGTTTAGACAGATTTGGGAAATAACTTACTTGAAGCCAATCCATAGATCTGGTAGTGGTTTTGTTTTTCCCCAGCCCACTTTTTAAAAAATTTTTTATTTATTTTTCTGTGTGTATGAATGTACTGTCTGCATGTAGGTTTGTGCACCTGTGTTGTGCAATGCTGTGGAGGTCAGAAGAGGGTGTCGGATTCCCCTGGAACTGGAGTTCTCCTGGAATTTGAGTTACAGTCGGTTCTCAGCCGCCATGTGGGTGCTGGGGATTAAACCCGGGTCCTCTGCAAGAGCGGTCGGAGCTCTTAACCGCTAGGCTATCTCTCCAGCCCCTCCCCAGGCCACTTTTAAGCATAGGTGGCTGGCAGTCCGGTCTTCGGACAGTCATGTAGGTCTGGTACTGATTTCATTCCAGTTCACCTATGAACAAATGGAACGTAGAACGGGAGGCAGCCGGCAGCGAGAGTCGCCAGAGTCGCCACACGGAGGACTGCCGTAGCTTCTCCTTGCCTCAGCAGATAGCAAGAACAAAGCTGGGATCTTTTCTCTCTCATTTGAAGTTTGGGAATTTTGCTTTGCACATGAGTAATAATTATACAGTATGATTGTGTGTGTGTGTGTGTGTGTGTGTGTGTGTGTGTGTGTGAGATTTCCTTATGCTTATTTTCCATGTGATTCCTGGGCTGCTTATAATTTAGTTTGTGTATCAGTCACTGTAGTATTAATTTGAAAGTTAAGCAGAGTTTACATAACTCTAGATCTTTGCCCAGTGCCAGAGCAGTGTTCCCTGAAGTAGGCGACTCCAGGGTTGGGAGTCAATGGGCCTTGTTTGGGGTCAGCATTCCCTTGCTGGGTTCTCTCCTCTGGGAGATCCAGATTCTGCTGCTGGACGTGGCTGTCAGCTCATACCGTCTCCTCCTCTCCCCATTCTTCCAAAGCAGGGATCATGCTCTCAAGGAATCCTTCCTTCCCTTTTACATTCTTCTGAGTCAGAAGATAAAATGAAACAACAAACACGACCTAACACCTCTGACTGGATTGGATGACTTTAGGCAGCTGCTAGAATTCATGGCAGAATGAGAGTGACTGATGAATGACTCTATTTTTATTACATTTGTATTTATTTACTTTGGGTGTGTGAGCACACATGCCAGGGTGTACGTTCATGTACGTTCATGTCAGCATGTGCACGAATAGGAGAGTGGAAGTCAGAGGAGGACTTACAAGGGTCCGTTCTCTCCTTCTACCACATGTGCCCGTGGCTGCAACTCAGCTTTTCAGCTGTGGCAGTGAGCTCCTTCACCGCTGGGCCACCTCGCTGGCCCTGATGACTTAGAGCTTTGCTTTAAGAAACTTTCCTAAGACCATTAACAAACGTTCCTAATTTACATTAACAATGCTTGTTAAACTAAATGAATATTTAATCTAACAGCCTATGAATATTTGGTCGATAGATATAAGTGTCAGGCAGTTTTAAGGAGACAGAGGAGTAATCTGGGGCACAGGGCTCTTTGAATCACACCACTAGGGTCATGGTTCGAAAGGCTACCACAGATCAGTCGTTGCTCCTGGAAATATGTTGATATGGCGTTCAGCCAACAGGGTGAGGGAAACGAGCAAGGCCAGCTCTTTGTCCTGCCCTTTGTTTCTCCAGCAGGGCCCTGCCCGCGTGCACTCCGCAGCCTGTCTCACCTCCAGCAGGGCCCTGCCTGGGTACTCTCCGCAGCCTGTCTCACCTCCAGCAGGGCCCTGCCCGGGTGCACTCCGCAGCCTGTCTCACCTCCAGCAGGGCCCTGTCTGGGTGCACTCCGCAGCCTGTCTCACCTCCAGCGGGGCCCTGCCCGGGTGCACTCCGCAGCCTGTCTCACCTCCAGCAGGGCCCTGCCTGGGTACTCTCCGCAGCCTGTCTCACCTCCAGCAGGGCCCTGTCTGGGTGCACTCCGCA
>VZQC01001445.1:203308-216760 GCA_009823505.1 Rhizomys pruinosus
TGTGCTCTGTGCGCAGGCCCAAGCAGGGTGTTTGGCTGTGCTCTGTGCGCAGGCCCAAGCAGGGTGTATGGCTGTGCTCTGTGTGCAGACGTACTCTGGCCTCTTGATTCAGTGCGGGGGTTTCAGCAAAGCAGGAGGCTGTCCGTCTCTTGAATTTTATTTTTCACCTCCCTGCTACCCATTAAATATCTCTCATAGTAAATAGAACTCTGAAATCTTAGTAACAGAACTTTGATGGGCCCGGTTTCCCTCAGCTACTGAGTGTATTAGGTGATATCAAGATCTGTGCTGGAATACTCCAAGAGCAAAGGCCCGTTTTCCTGAAATGTGCTTCGAGTCATTTCTCTGCGTCAGGATGCACAGCTGAATTATTCTTCAGCCAAATTGAAAGATGTTAAGAAACAGTAAGAACTTTATCAGGAATATCTGGTGCTTCATGGGGGACAAGTTCTGCCTTTCATGTGTCCTAGGCAGTTCTCAGAACACACTCAGGCGAGGTTGCATTTCTGTTGCCATTTTCAGGTTTCATACTTTAGAAGCTGAAGTATGCGGAGCTTGAGGCACTTCCGGTCTCTCCCGTGGCGCTGTGAGCTAAGGCGTCTGGTGCAGTCTTCATGTGCAGCCACGAGGCTTCCTCAAGAACAGGGGAAGCCTGGAGGAACATACTGCCACCTGCAGAGACGGCCTCAAGGATTATGGAAAGGGAGTCAGGTTGGACTTTGGCCTTATTTATGCCATTTGAATTTCTTTTTTATAATGATAATATGTTCATACGTTATTTATTTAGTGTCATTGAAAAACTTTAAGATAGCCAGAGTCCCAAGTCAGGTTAATAATTTCCACAAAATCATGGCTAATTAAAAAAATTATCTGCCGGGCATGGTGGCGCACGCCTTTAATCCTAGCACTTGGGAGGCAGAGGCAGGTGGATCTTTGTGAGTTCAAGGCCAGCCTGGTCTACAATGTGAGTTCCAGGACAGCTGGGGCTACAGGGAGACCCTGTCTCGAAAAGACAAAAAAAAAAAAAATTATCTGGGGGCTGGGGAGATGGCTCAGCAGTTAAGAGCACTGGCTGCTGTCACAGAGGACCCAGGTTCAATTCCCAGCACCACATGGTAACTAACAACTTTCCATAGTTCCAGGGGAATCTGATGCCCTCATCTGACCTCCTTGGATGCTACACAACATGGGTGCACTTATGCACATGTAGGCAATACACTCATACACCTAGAATAAGATAATAAAATAAAATATTGAAAAGCTTTGCATTTGTTCATTAGTGGGCATTGGTAAGAATTCAAAAGCTTACATTTCCTATGCATTCGTACATTTTATGTTTCCTAGAAGAGGTACCCCTTAGCATGTATGTTTTCTTAAAAACACAAAGGGGCTTGTCACAAAGTCCTTGCTCTTCTTATTCTTTAGAAACCAGTTCCTAATTGCTGAAATGACTAATTACTGTTCTGTGTTTGCAAACATTAACTCAAGTTGCTCTTTAGCCTGATATAATTATTGTTACAACACGAGATTATTCTTCCGTCATTTGATGCTCAAAGTCCCCTGACACATTTATAGTCAAAGTGTGAGCCTTTTTTTTTTTTTGTAAGTGAGCAATTTCTTTATTAAAATCTTGGAAGTTCTGTAAGAATAAGACATTTGTTAAAGCTGAGGTCAGGTTTGAGGTGCCGTAGTGTGCTCTGACTGAATAAAGCTTCCCAGCTGACTTGGCAATAGTTCATTTGCCTGGCCCCTCAGCGTCCTTTTCTTCTCCTTGATTTAGGCATGGGGTGTGTTGAATAGTGAGTGTGTATTTGTGTACTTGTATCTGAGACCTGTTGTCTGACAATAGTACTCTCAAGATGACGATGAATGAGGCAAGCTCTATATTCACAAGGCAGGAAGTGTGCCCTCCAGCAGGTCACGTTTATTCACATTTTGACCTCTACAGCATTCTGTCACTTAGGTCTTGTTTTACAAAAAATTACTCACAGGTTCCCAGGGAATATTTGCAAAAGAAATAAAGTAGTTTTTGTAGATATATTCATAGCAGTGATATAATAGCTGTAAAGTCTCGAGATAACAGAACTTCTCAGCAGAATGATTAAATGGTGCACTTTAGTTCCCAAGTGTAAGTGATATGTGCTTTAGTTTGAATCTGGACCATCCCATGCTAGGTGTTAAATGCTTGGTTCTGAGCCTGTAGCAATACTGGGCATGGTGGAACCTTTAATAGACATGGCCTTGTTTTGGGTTATGTTGTGAAAAGGAGCAAGTTCATGAAGGCGATTGTCACATGCTGGTTTATTTCTCCTCTCTTTGCACCTAGCCATGGCATGAAGCAGCCTTCTTTGTTACATGCACCCACCCTGATGTGCTGCTTAGCCACCTGCTTAGCATAGGCTGGGCCTGGTCATGGCCTGGAACCTCCAAGGCACGCAGGTGCAGGTGGAGTCCGGAGATTGACCTTAGGTGCTGCTCTGTTCGCTCCGCCTTATTTTTTTGAGATAGCGGCTCTCACTGGGACCCTGGGCCAGCTGGTAAGCACCGGAACTGTATGCTTCTGTCCCCCAGCCCCTGAATTATAAGTGCATGCCACCTTTGTGGGGATTGAATTCTAGTTTACTTGCTTAAGTGGACTGAGCTATCTCCCCTGACCCTTGTTTTGTGAGACAAGGGCTCATGTACCACAGGCTAGCCTGGTCTACATGGACTGAGTTCTCTGCCCTGTCCCTTGTTTGTTTTGTGAGACAAGGGCTCATGTACCACAGGCTAGCCTGGTCTACATGAAACCCCGTCTCAAAGAAAAAGACCAAAGAAAAAGAAAAAAAAAGAAAGAAACATAGTCGACTAGTGCTGTTCTGGTTGGCCTTCACTGTCAGCTTGATGCAGCTTGGAGTCACTAGAGAGGACAGTTGTCACCTGAGGAATGACCTAGACAAGGCTGGTCCGTGTGCAGGCCTGTGAGGCAGTGTCTGGAATGCTGGCTGATGTAGGGGGGCTCAGTCCACTGTGGACAGCACTGTTCTGGGCTGTATACTAAAAAAAAACAAAAAAACAAAAAAACAAAAACTAGTTAAGCATGAGCAGTGAGCTAGCCTGACACAGCCAACTGGCAAGCAGCATCCTGTGCAGCTTCTGTGGTACTTCCCTGGCTCCAAGGGGAGCAGCAAGTGACCCCCCTCCAGGTTCCTGTCTTAAGTTCCCCCTAAGAGATGGGCTGTGACCTGGAAGTATGAGATCAACCCTTTTCTCCCCAAGTTGGTCAGAGTGTTTCACCACAGCACTCAATGAAACTAGAACAAGTGCTGATTAGTACAGAGCTGTCCGACAGGGTCTAGGACATGGTCTGTGTGTGCTATGACATTGTCATATTTGAAGAACATAAGCCAGTTGTGTTTTGTGTGATGTTTTCTTTTTTTTTTATTTTTTTTTATTAATTTTTTTTTTTTTTTTTTTTTTTTTTTTTTTTTTTTTTTTTTTTTTTTTGTGCACCCGTGTCGTGCAATGCCGCGGAGGTCAGAAGAGGGTCTCGGATTCCCCTGGAACTGGAGTTCTCCTGGAATTGGAGCTTCAGACGGTTCTCAGCCGCCATGTGGGTGCTGGGGATCGAACCCGGGTCCTCTGTAAGAGCGGTCGGTGCTCTTAACCGCTAGGCCATCTCTCCAGCCCCGTGATGTTTTCTTACAGTTGCTTTCCAGTGATGCAGCCTGTCCAGACACAAGAGACGCGTCTTTCTCCCCCTCTGTGGGGGCTGAGGCAGGCAGCCCATCCTCTGCTCATGGGCTGTTATGGAAGTTGTGTCTGCTTCCTCTGCGTGCAAGCCGAGAGGACCTGTGTGGAGAGTACAGGGCTGTCATACTCCTTGTATTTTCTCCTCTACGCTTGGCCTGGATCTTGTGAAGCCACCTTTCCTAAGACTCCATCTAGGCCAACAGGAAGCCTTGAGTCCCTTTGCTGTGGTACCTGCCCTCCTGACCTCAGTCTGTCAGGTTCGTATCCCAGGTACACCTATCTTACAGTACCGTCTGTCTCCCTATCTGTAACTAGTTTATGGTTTTCATTTTAGACTTTCTGGAGCACTTTGTACTCTTCTTGGGGAACATAATAACTTATACTTCCTGCTTGTAATTATTTATGAACCTCTCTTATCCTGGGCACCAGGCAGCACATGCCTGGAGGACATGCACGATGTCTTAGTGACTTCCACGTCCTCTGCAAGTCCCTGAAGAGGCCAGGAACGGAGTCACATGAACGGTGTTTATTCAAGAAGTGCGTATTGACTCTGGCTGTTCACTTCTTCTGTGCTAGGTCAATACCCAAGTGTGTACTTCAGGAACCCCTTGTCTCGAGCTCCTCAATGTCTCTACACATCCTGTTTTATGTGTTGCTGTTCTGCCCCCGAAGTAGGACTAGAAACCCTTCAGAGTCTCTGTCATTGCTGCATTCTTAGCACAGGTGTTAAGAAAAGTGTCGAGTCAGTCACTTCTCTGCTGTGAGGGTGTGTACTTCAAGCTTCTAGCTAAATATAGCACTAGCCAGCTTATTGCTTTGATAAGGAGTATTTCAAAGCTGGGCGTGGTGGCACACACCTTTAGTCCCAGCACTCAAAAGACACAGGCAGGTGGATCTCTGTGAGATCGAGGCCAACCTGGCCTACAGAGTGAGTTCCAGGGCAACTGGGGGCTGCAAGGAGACCCTGTCTCAAAAAGACAAAAAAAGAGGGTATGACAAGGTCTGCACATCCTCTGGGACATTCTTCTAATGTTGATTAAGGAGAACTCTAACTCTGTGTAGTGTCATGAGCACAGGAGCTAGGAGCCAGGAGCCAAGGCTACAAATTTGTCCAGATAGTATTAATTTGTTTTTTCAAGACATCTAAGAACAAGCATTGATTTAGTTTGTAAGTTTAATGAACAACAGGGAGAACCTACATTCTAAGTAGGTCAATCAACTCTTACAGTACTAGTAACTTATAATTATACTTTGGAAAAGATGTCCAAGAGAGATGGCACTGAGATACTTGTTACATTTTATGGGAAATATCTAAAACATATAAAATCTGCCTTTTATAAGTGTATAGTTGTTACACTTTTGAAATCTAGGAAAGAACATCATTCTTCACAGTGGGGAGTCCCTTTAGGATATTAACTGGTCTATTGTTATTTGTGTGTATGGTGAATGTGTGTGTACTTGTGCATGCAGGGATGTGCATATATGCACGTGTAGGGCTGTGCATGCAGGGTGCGCACATATGCATGTGTAGGGCTGTGCATGCAGGGTGCGCACATATGCACATGTAGGGCTGTGCATGCAGGGTGCACACATATGCACGTGTAGGGCTGTGCATGCAGGGTGCGCACATATGCACGTGTAGGGCTGTGCATGCAGGGTGCGCACATATGCACGTGTAGGGCTGTGCATGCAGGGTGCGCACATATGCACGTGTAGGGCTGTGCATGCAGGGTGCGCACATATGCACGTGTAGGGCTGTGCATGCAGGGTGCGCACATATGCACGTGTAGGGCTGTGCATGCAGGGTGCGCACATATGCACGTGTAGGGCTGTGCATGCAGGGTGCGCACATATGCACGTGTAGGGCTGTGCATGCAGGGTGCGCACATATGCACGTGTAGGGCTGTGCATGCAGGGTGCGCACATATGCACGTGTAGGGCTGTGCATGCAGGGTGCGCACATATGCACGTGTAGGGCTGTGCATGCAGGGTGTGCACATATGCACATGTAGGCCTGTGCATGCAGGATGTGCACATATGCACATGTAGGCCTGTGGAGGACAGAAGTCCATGTGCGTGTCCTTCTGTTCCTCTCCACCCCATTTTTGAGAGAGAGAGAGAGAGAGAGAGAGAGAGAGAGAGAGAGAGAGAGAAAGAGAGAGAGAGAGAGACTCGCCAAACCTGGAGCTCACTGATTTGGCTAGGTTAGCTGACTAGTGGGCTCAGGAAATCTTCCTGTCTCTACCCCTCCAGCATGCGGTTATAGACGTGCTGCCGTGCCTACCTTTGATGTGGGTGCTGGGATCTGAACTCGGGTCTACATGCTTGTGTGACAGGCACTTTCCTGGATGATCCATCTCCCTAGCCAGCCTCTATTTGTATTTCTGAAAACCATTTTTGCAATCATAGAATAGTTTTAGACTCTGAGAAAAGTTATAATGATAATTTAGAAAACTCTAGTAAAATCTCTCCCAGTTTCCTGTCATTATTATGTATATTTACAGCAAGTTAGAAACTAACATTGGTAAAGCATTATTAACTAAAATTAATTTCATTCGGATTTCACCACTTTTCTAATATCCCTCCCTTTTTGGTTGCAGGATCCAATTTAGAATGTCAGATTGGTCGTCACCTGCTATGACTCGACGTCCCAGTTTCATGTTGAAGGTGAATCGCCATTGTGATGTGTGGGCTCTGAATGGACTGATGTTATCTCTCTTGGGTTCATTCCCTCTCACTGTCTTCTGCCCTCTCTGTGCCGTCCTGCCATGCTCTGCCTCTGCCATGTGAGGACACAGCATGAAGACCCTTCCCCGGTACTGGCACCTTGATGCAGGACTTCAGCCTCCGCAACTGTGAGTCAGTAGATTGCTGTTTGCCATGAACGATCTGGTCTGAGCAGTAGAAATGGGATAATGTCTTTTTTTTTTTTTTGCCTTCTTGAGACAGGGTCTCCCTGTAGCCCCAGCTAGCCTGGAACTCACTCTGTAGACCAGGCTGGCTTTCAGAGATCCACCCACCTCTACTTCCTGAGTGCTGGGATTAAAGGTGTTGCCACCACGCCCAGCTGACATCACGTCTCTATAGCCTCTTCTAGTCTATGATCATTTCCCAACTCTTTGTTTCTAATGAGGTTGACAATTTTGAGAACTACCAGCAGGGAGTGTGAGGAGTTCCTCTTACCTTGGGTCTCTTGGTGTTTCATGACTGGATGAGGGCGTGAGCTTTAGGGCAGTGGACCTTGGTGGTGGCTGCCATTCTGACCGCATCATAAGCGTGAAACATTGGGACAATACCTGCATAACCTATTTGAAAATTTTCTGTGGGAGATTTAAACTTTCTCTTTATTTTTTCCACCATTTATTTATACCAGGATAGTTTCATGGGTATCCACTTTGCAATTTATGTTATGATACAGTTTTACTTATGTTATTGATCAAATTTTTCAAGTTTTGGTCACTGAGAGCTCTTCCGGTTGGACCTAGCAGCTCTCAGATGTGTTCCCAATATTTCGTTTTTTTGTTTTTTTTTTCCGGAGGTTGCTAACTTCCAATACAACACAGGAGTCAGGCTCATCCTGAGCGCTTTCTGCCCTAGTGCTTTCTGCAGCCATCTCTACAACGGGGCGTGATTATTTTGGTGGTGGTGGTGGGGTGGTATTTTAGACCAGGATCTGTTCCCTATTTTTTAATTGGTAACAAGTTTTGGAAATGAAGATGAAGATACACAAAAATCATAGGCTTTGATGACCACGAATGACTCCGAACCACAACTCTGACACGACTGTGGTAACCAGAATCCCCCGTCTGTGTTCGTGTGGACTCGAGAGGCGTAAGTGATGCGGGCCATCCTGGTCATGGAGTCGGTTATCATTCTTGGTTGCAAGGGGCAAAGGCCCAAATTCAGGTTATCCCAGTTAATGAGAGTGTAATGACAAGAAAATCCAAGGATATGGGGTTCCAGGTCTAACTGGATTTAGGGACCAACTGCCTTCTCTATGTTGGCTCCCTCATGGACTCTGCATTTGTGGCAACACCGTGGGCTTTCTTTTTATAAAGATGTTTATTTTGGGGGGCTGGAGAGATGGCTCAGCGGTTAAGAGCACTGACTGCTTTTGCAGAGGACCCGGCTTCAATTCCCACATGGTGGCTAAGAATGTTCTTTAAGCCGGGTGTGGTGGTGCATGCCTTTGATCCCAGCACTTCAGGGGACAGAGGCAGGCAGATCTCTGTGAGTTCAAGGTCAGCCTGGTCTACAGTGTAAGTTCCAGGCCAGCTGGGGCTGTAGGGAGACACTATCTCAAAAAAAATGTTTATTTTTATTTCACATGCATGGGTGTTTTGGCTGAATATAAGTGTGCCGTATTCGCGCAGTGCCTCGGAGGCCAGACCAGGGTATCCAATCCCCTGGGCCTGGAGTTAACAGATCGTTGTGGGTGCTGGGAACTGAACATGGGTCCCCTGCAAGAACAGCCAGTGCCCTTTCCTCTCTAGCCCTGGCTTTGTTCCTTGGAAAACAGTTGTCCTAATGACCAAGACAGGGATCAAAACTCAGGGGCCTAAAGAGCTGGCTCAGCAGCGAGGAGCACTGCCTGCTCTTGCAGAGGATTGAGGTTCAGTTTCCACAACTCAAGTTGTGGCCTACAACGGGCTATGACTCCAGTTCCAGGGGTCTGGCACCCTGTTCTGGCCTCTGTGGGCATTGCAGCCACGTGGTGCACTTACATGTAGGCAAAACACTCATGCTAAGCTAGAGGTGCAGGTTGGGGAGCAGTGCTTGTTTAGCATGCTGACACTCTGAGTTTGATTTCCAATACCCCAAGAAACCAAAAATTGAAAGAAACAATAAAAGGCATCTTAAAATGCCTTTAGGAGTGAAAGGAGCAGTGTAAATGAGAAGAGGGGGCGGGTGGGGGAGCGCAGGGCCTCTGGGAACATGGAGGAGACTGGGCATTGATGCTGGACCGAAGTGCGGGCTCGGTATTGCCAGGGATTCTACTTTTTAAAATATTTCACTTTTAAGTTATTGTGTGTATGGGAGGCTGTGCACATGCGGCCTGCAGAGGCTGGAGACTAGCTGGAGTTTCAGGTAGTTGTGAGCCCACTGATGTGAATGCTAGGAACAGAGCATTCTTATACACAGCTTGTGAATTAGGAGTCTGTAACCTCTGCCCTTGGCAGTCGAAGGCCATTCTGTGACTGCTTCAGGTCATACTAAGACACACACCTGCAGAAGCTAATTCACTTACATGTTCTTGGAATGTATTTGCTGTTTGTGAAAGTGGATCTCAGGGAAATTAATCATTACTAAACTCATCATGTGCTTGTGATATTCCAGGTACTGTACTTAGGCATTTCTTTGCAACTCCACAACAGCCCTGTAAAGTCATTACTGTTATTATTATTAGCATTCTAACCTTCCTGCAAATGAAGACACAGAACCCAGAAGCAATGACTGGTTCTTTCTGTCTTGTATCAGGAGGGGTAGAGTAAGGGTATGGACTGAAGCATCACAGTCATGCTCATTCTTCACACTTCACTGTACTGTTTCATAGAGCTGTACAGAGTCAAAGAGACTCACAGATCTCAGCTATCACCGAGAATATCAAATTTCTTAGTATACATATATGTTTGTGTCTGTGCATGTGCGTGCTTCTGTCTAGATGTCATAGGTCATTCCTCAGGTGCTATCCATCTTGGTTTTTGAGAGAGAATTTCTCACTGGCCTGGAACTTACCGAATAGGCTAGGCTGGCTGTCCACAGACTCAGGGTCTGCATGTCTCCAGCTCCCAGGTGCAGAGGTTACAGGCATGTGCAACCATACTTTATTTATGTGAGTTCTGGGGAAGAAACTCAGGTTACCATGCTTGTGGAGCAAGCTCTCCACTGACTGAGATATACACCCACCCCATTTCCTATTTGAAGATGCAGAAGAAGTAGAGGCCAAAAGCAAGGAGTAAGTTGGGTTTTTTTTTGTGTGTGTGAGGATGGTTTTATTGAAAGCACAGAGAACACAACAAGGTAGGCAAACTGGCAATGTCAGCAGCTCCCAGAACTGGGAAATGGAAAGAGGAATGAGGGAAACATATTCCTTTTTTTTTTAATTTTATTTATTTCCGTATGTGTATGAATGTATTGTCTGCATGCAAGTCTGTGCACCAGTGACGTGCAATGCCGCGGAGGTCAGAAGAGGGTGTTGGATTCCCCTGGAACTGGAGTTCTCCTGGAATTGGAGTTTCAGACAGCTCTCGGCCGCCATGTGGGTGCTAGGGATGGAACCCGGGTCCTTTGCAAGAGCGGTCGGCGCTCTTAACCACTAGGCCATTTCTCCAGACCCCAGGAAACATATTCTTGAACAGAGTCCATGTAAGAGAGACAAGTTGTTCACACTGGGAAAGAGGAAGACTGAGTGGCCAGGCCCCAACCTCTGGGTACAGCACCACCCAAAAGTGACTAAAAAATAGAAGGAAGAGGAGGAGGAGGAGAAGGAGGAAGAAGAGGAGGAAGAGGAAGAGGAGGAGAAGCAAGAAGAGGAGGAAGAGGAAGAGAAGGAAGAAGAGGAGGAGGCAGAGGAGAAATAAGAGAAGGAGGAAGAATAGGAGGAGGAGAAGGAAGAGGAGGGAGAAGGAGGAGGAGGAAGAAGAGGAAGGAGAGGAGAGGGGAGATAAGGGATAGGAGGAGGGAAAGGAGGAGAAAGAAGAGAGGAGGAGGAGGAAGAGGAGGAGGAGGAAGAAGAGGAGGAGGAGGAGGAGGAGAGAGGTACTTTGCAAGGAGTAAGTTTTAAAAAATATTTTCTTATTTCTATTTTATGTATATGAGTGTTCTGCCGGCTGTGTGTAATTTGTCCTGCAATGGTTCTGGAGGTCAGAAGATGGCGTTGGATCCCCCAGAACTGGAATTACGGATAGTAAATTGAATGCTGGTCCTCTGCAATGGCAGCCAATGCTCCTAAGAGCTGAGCCATCTCTCCAGTCAGAAGAAATGATCTTGACAAGTTCTCAAGGATATCAGTAGCTAAGCTGGAACAAGTTCAAAGCCCGTCCACACTACCATGTAGTTTCTGGGCCTTGATAGCTATAAAGAGAGGAAGGCCACGTTGCTTCTTCAAAGCATCCTAAGGCCTGGACAAATTGTACCTGCCAGTGCCATTCTGAGTTGACATGTTAACTTCTCTGTATCTTCTTTTTAGTCACGAGAGAGAATTGTAGGCATTATTTTCCTCTAAACTGTGCAATCATTTCATTTATGAATTCAACCATTGGTGTCATTTGAGGGAGGAGTCAAAGGAGAGGGGATATTTCAGAACTGTGATAAATATCTGTTTCATGGGGCCTTTCTGTTCATTCCTAAGAGAAATGGCACCAAGAAACCCCAGAAGCAGCATTTTGTGAACATAGACAAGTGGTATAACGAAAAGTTTCAGATGCACTGAATTTCAACATATAATTTCTTAAGGATATGTACATGTGAATTTAATAGATGTATACAGATGGTCTTTTATGTGCAAAGAATTTTGCTGAGTCCTGTGCAGATATAAATATAATAAGACATAATCTGTGTCTTTACAGAGCTTATTATGTAGTAGAGAATGTAGATAGATTTTTTTTAATGACAATAATATAAAAGTCATAAAAATATTGAGGAGCTACCAAAAAAAGAAAGAAAGATAGATAAAATCCAACTCAGAAATCAGGGAAGACTTCCAAGACTTGAAGCAGACCTTGAAGGTTGGCCGGCTTTCAGTAGCTATAGTTGGGAATGAGAGCTGTCCAGGCCGAGGAAGCGCAGACACAGACGTGGAGGTGAGAAAACACATAGTAACAAGTCCGGTCACACCGTGGAGAGTTTGCGTTGCGTCTTTGGAGCCTGCTCTGTTCACTGAGCAAAACGGGTCTACTAGGGGTTTTTGAACAGGCCAGGGACACGACCAGGGGGTGTTTGGAGGAATCGAACCCGGAAGAGGCTGCAGGTGATGATGTGGGCTTTTGAGAACAGCCAGTGCTGGGCTGGACAAGAGGGCTGTTAGAGACAGAAGAGTATTTGAGATCTAGGAAGAGGGTAAAAAATAGCACAAAATGATTTCTGAAGTTCAGAGCCCATATGACTAGAAGAATATAGTCATGATTACTCACATAGGGAAGAAAGGAGAACTGGTTTGAGACAAATCAGTTTCAAATTATTGAGGCTGAGGAGCAAATTAGTTGTCAGGGCAGAGAGTACATCTGGGCCTGGGTTTCCCATGTAAACAGAGCTTACGGATTTATGTGTGGGAAAGAGGATCAACATCTGTTACCCACAGTCATTCTCTAATTCCTGGATGAATATAACATCAAACCACATAATATCACCATGAAACTGAGACTCGGGTTGGTTAACTGCAGATAGTCCCACAGTTCATTTCTCTCATGACCTGTTGAGGACCTAGTGTGTGAGATCCTGATGTAGAAATTGGCAAAAGTTAGATTACATCTTTCTGCAAGTCTAAAATCTTCATGAGTGAATGAGGGGTAGACTAGAGCTAGAGGGGAGGAATCACAGGCCAAGCACAGGAGGAGACCACAGACGCCAGCAAATGCCAGGCACGGAGGAGTTGAGGCGACAGGAGAAAGACCCAGATGAACAGCTGCAAAATACAGGGAGCGGATGGGGGGCATCAGCGAGCTTCTGTTTTAAAATATTTTTATTATTTTTATTTTATGCATATGAGTGCATTGCCTGAATGTGTGTAAGTACACCGGTGTCATACAATGCCAGGCAGAGGTCAGAAGACGGCACTAGATCCCCCGGAACTGGAGTTATGGATGGTTGTTAGGTGCCATGTGGGTGCTGGGAATTGAACTGGGTCCTCTGCCAGAAAAGCCAGTGCTTAGCAGTTGCTGAGCATCTCTCCAGCCTACATCAGGGAGTTTCAAGAGAGGAGTGCTGTAGTTTTGACCTAGGATGTCCCCCAAGAACTTGTGTGTTGAAGGCTTAGTCCCCAGCTTGCTCCTGCAGAAGTTTGAAGAGGTAGGGCCTAGAGGTGGACCGCGAGTCATTGAGATCATTCTAGACAATATTGCAGCTATTGGTTGCTTCTTCTTTGTGACTGGTTCTTCTTTGTCATATGCACCTGCTATGAGAAGACTGCCTCGCTGAGCCCAAAGCAACCAGCCAACCTTGTTTTGGTGCCTACAAAACTGATACAAAATAAAATTTTCCTGCTTTTAAGTTAACTGTCCCACGTATTTTGTTACAGCAACTGAAAGCTGACTAACACAAAATGAGGCAGCCATAAAGGGAAGAAAGAAACTTCTTTCTAGATAATAGATTCAAATATTTCAAAAATATCAAGGGCATGTGAAAAGAGAAGAATCTCAGTTTAGTACTGAGTTAATTAGGTGAGTTCCAGTGAAGCAGAGAGAACACAGTGAAGTAGAGAGAACACAGTGAAGAAGAGAGAGAACACAGTGAAGTAGAGAGAACACAGTGAAGCAGAGAGAACACAGTGAAGCAGAGAGAGAACACAGTGAAGTAGAGAGAGAACACAGTGAAGTAGAGAGAGAACACAATGAAGTAGAGAGAGAACACAGTGAAGTAGAGAGAGAACACAGTGAAGAAGAGAGAGAACACAGTGAAGTAGAGAGAACACAGTGAAGCAGAGAGAACACAGTGAAGTAGAGAGAACACAGTGAAATAGAGAGAGAACACAGTGAAGCAGAGAGAACACAGTGAAGCAGAGAG
>VZQC01001445.1:226652-257697 GCA_009823505.1 Rhizomys pruinosus
AAGTGCAAATGTGTTTCTTGTAAGACACCAAAACCTGGAGATTTGTGCATCATTAGTAACTGCCATATAGCTAATTAATTTCCTTCCCGCCTCTGCATAAGTATGGCACAAACGGTTACAACTGTAAAAATCACTCTAACTTTATACACTTTCACGCCAGGGGAGAGCGCGAACGCAGTCTCCCACTACCACAAATTATGCAGTCGAGTTTCCCGCATTTGGGGAAATCGCAGGGGTCAACACATCCCAAGTGCAATGAATGAGCCTCACCCTGGGAAAACCACCTTATTGATCATGGTATCTCCCCTGCCAGGTAAGTATAGACCTCTTTCATTTTGAGTTGCAGAATTCTCTGGTTGTAAACATGTAAACATGTTAGTGCTTATGTAGTAGACACCACACAAGAGCTGGCATTAAACAAAAGACCAGCCTTACTTGAGCTTTCTTTAGCATGAGTTCCTTCACTGTGAGATGAAGATGAAAGCAACATCACCCCAGAGCTTGCATATCAGAATGAAGTGAAGGCATTCACCATCACGGCTTCAGAGGGTAGGGTCCTGTGAGCTTACTGTGACCATAATTCTCTCCACTGTGGAACCGACAGTACATCAGAGTCTGAGAATGTGCGGCTGAAGCGGTCTACGCAGTGCTACTTTCTCAGCTGACTCTCTGGAATGAACAAAGAACAAAACCACGGTACTTACAAAACAGAGAAAGTAGAGGATGTTTTACAGGTCACAGAGAAGTGAACTCATAAGGAGAATTTAAAAGGGGGCTTCATGGGCTCCATTAATGGTCCTTCACATTCCACTACCAACAGCTCTTTGAACAGTGGCCGTGATCCAAGGGCAGACCTGCTTTTCTTAGACACAATGACGTTCCTCCTCATCACAGCACATGAACCCAATTGTTCTGCTAGGTTAGACTTCAGCTCCTGTTAAAGCAGATCTTTGGACAAGAGCTCTGGTTCTGCCTTCAAAAGGACTGCAAGCTTAAGAGCAGACTAGAGTGGTCTTCTACCTCTTAGGCCTTTTCTACTCAGATCTATGTTGTCTGGGAACTGCACTAATCTTTAGGATATGGAAGTTGGAGAATTAGACACTTAGCTTAAATCCAGCTGATTAAATTTTAATACATGATTATCCTCATAAGATTACAGAAATTAGGTAGTCTTCAAAATATGTAGACCTTTCGTCAGCATCAAAGGGCTGTCTGTCTTTTTATCCCTTCCCTTTCTTCCCATTCTCTGACTTATCTATTATCTATTAATTTATCAGTGTAAATTTTCCATCATCTGTCTACATACCTATCATCTAGCTATCCACTTATCTATTATCTATTACTTATCTGGGATATATTTATCATCTTCCAGCTACATGTCCTATGTCTTTGTCTACCTGATTTTTGTCTGTTTTCTTTTGATTGGTGACAAGGAAGTAGTAGTGCCTGAAGTCTCGAATATTGTTGAATTTGTTTGAAATGTTCAATCATACATAGCTTGAACTGTGTTTTGAAATAATGGTGAAGGAAGACTTCAGAGATTCAGAAAGATCTTGTTCAACATCCAGGGACAAATGGAGCAAAGGAAATTTGTTGGTGAATGAGGCTAGCATTCCAGATAAGACAATTACAACCTTATTTCCTCTTCAGGAGAGACTACAAAGCTAACTTTAAACTTACAACCCTCCTGTCTCAGCCTGCTGAGTGCTGAGATTACATATGCGCCATCACACTACCTCTCGGTTTTCAGTTACTACGAGACTTTCTGCCCTCAATAGGCCATGGCCTTGCAGTAGAGGATTCACCAGCACCCCGCAGCTCCTTAGGCAGTGATATCACCACAGTGAAGTGAAAGACCAGGGCCTGGAGGCCTCAACAGTGACTTGAGCTCCTGGTAAGGGGAGCTCCGTCAGCTCTGCTCAGCTCAGCCTATAGCCCAGAACGAGCTGTACCCCTAAGAGGCCTTCCTGTATTCTGTAGGCTCTGAAATTCCTGGTGAGATCTAAAACTAAACAGTGACCCCCACCTCCTCACTGAACGTTCTGGGTGACACTGGCCGCTCATTTGTCTAGTGCTCCAGTACTCATCCTGGTTACTCCAATCACCACCTGAAGTCCAAGCTTCCCAGGTCATCATCACAAGTCGCTTGTGTCATCATCACCTGCCTTCTTCCTCCCTTGACCTGACACCTCCTGAGCTCTGCAACCTCAAACTCCTCCACAGGTGGGAATTCCCGCCAATGCTGCCAGACCCTCCTCGCTCTTCCCTGAACATCTCACTCTCTTCATCCTCTGACTGAATTGTGTCTGTCCCCTGGAGAAGTCCCTTTCCTGGAATAGGCTCCTCTCAAATGCAAGATGTCTTTCCCTTCAAGCTCTCTGTTGCCTCAGAAACTGTAGGTGAATTCGACATCTTTTTGGTTCTTGTGGATCCTTCCAAATCATCCTTCCTTTCAACTTTGAAAAGTTGAAAGCTCAAGTCTTCAGACTTTACCAACTAATATCTGTCCTAATAGTTCTTATCTTTGAAAATCTCTTTCCTGTCTCCATCTTTATTTGATAACTGTCATCTGGCATGTTGTGTTTATTTCCTTATTTCCAGAATTGATCTGGTCAATTTTGTTGTCCTGATCTACCCAATACCCTGATATCATACTATTTTGACTTGATCTATTTCAGTAATTACCTGTACCCCATTGACACCAGCTGTGCCCACCCCCATGGCCATACTGTGGACATTATTTGTTGTCGCTACCAACATCCTCACCCCCTTTGGTGCCTGCACCGAAGTGGTAGCCTACTGTCTGTCTGCGCATTCTAGCCTACTGTCTGTCTGCACATTCTAGCCTACTGTCTGTCTGCACATTCTAGCCTACTGTCTGTCTGCACATTCTAGCCTACTGTCTGTCTGCACATTCTAGCCTACTGTCTGTCTGCACATTCTAGCCTACTGTCTGTCTGCACATTCTGAGGCTCCTCCCACTTGACAGACAGTGAGTCCTTTGAGTCTAGCAGTGGTGTTTACTTTTGCCAACAGTACATCATCATTTATCTTCTTGCTCAGGTTAGTTGCCTTCCCCAACTCACATACATCTTCCCAAGACTGGGAGAATGCAGGAAGGCCTTTTAGGAGGGGCTCCTCACCAGGAGCCACCTCCCACAAACCCCAGTCATCCCCCATGCCTGGACTACATGTGAAAGATCACATGATCGTGTGTCTGGACTTGCCTAGTTTTCTGCCCTAAGTCTCAGTCGATACCCAGTACCACTAGACAATAGTGTTATGTGTCTTTGGTACATTAATATCTCCTATCATCTACAAAAATCTCTCTTTCTGAACTTCCTTTTGTCCCATTTATGCTCAGCTGATAACTTTAAACAATTTACTGTAATTTGCTAATAATGACCTCATCACACCACCATGAAAATACCAAGTGGCTTGCATCTGTGACAGATGAAGCATTCTGCTTTTCCTTTCCTCACGTCGCAGGCTGGTTTGTGCTCTGGAGGCCCGACCTTTCCCTTGGTGGCTTTCATCCCATTCACATTTGCTTACTCAAGGACCCAAGTTACTGGAATTCTCTTCTCTCTCTTAAAATTCTTTTATCATTGAATTATTTATACTAATATATAAGAATGTTATTATAGTCTTGAGGCCCCGATGAGATGAGAGTTCCTTCCACCCTGTTGTTCTTCCTCCTTATCTTCCACTGCTCAGACCCAACTAAATCTCTCCTCACCCTTCATCTTTCAGTTAGACATTACTTCAGGAATGGCATTGCAATGGGAGCCTGTTGGAACCGGGGAATGTGTGTGTTGTGTGCACTGTCCCATCTGCAGTTGGTGAATGTTGAGTGGATGATTGGGCGAGGCAGCCCTCGTGCTCCCAATGACAGCAGGGTTTCCTAAATTTACCTCTTATGTTTTGCTCTCACAGTGCGCCTGGTACTTTAAGTCTGTATTCACATCAAAGGCCATTATCAACGGTAAGATAGCAACTCAAGGAATGGCGGAAAATGCTTGCAGGTTGTGTTAGTTACTTTTCTTGTGGCTGTAACAAAGTATCTGGCAAAGCGACTTGAGGAAGATAGAGTTCAGTTCATGGTACAAGAAGGGACGCAGTCCATCCCAGCCAGGACCACAGGGGGCAGAAGGTAGCTGGTCCTATGGGATCCGCTGTCAGATCAGGAGAGCCGCCACTTGATGTCTCCTTTTTATTCAGTCCTGAACCCTCGCCCATGGGATGGGGCTGCCTACATGCAGAGTGGGTCTTCCCTGTCTAGCAGCATCCTTGTGGACAGATACACCTCCAGGTCTGCTTCCTCAGTGATTCCAAAGCCAGCCACGTTGACAACGAAAGTTAACTGTCACACAAAGCATACATCTGAAAAGGGCTTACTATCCAGAACTGTAAAGAATTCCTAAAATCCTACAACAGCATAAAATCAGTTCTAAAAGGGGCATAGATCTTAGGTAAACATTTCTTGAAAGAATGTATATAGGGTCAACAAACTCATGGGAAGATACCAAAGGTTACTAATTCCTAGGGAAATACAAATCAAAACCACAATAAGATATCACTCCTGCCTATTGGGAGGCTGGCTACTTTGTTCTGTGGTTTTTATTTTTTAAATCCAGGCAAACAAAAAGCCAGAAAATACCTCATTGGTGAGGCTGCAGAGCAGTTAGACCTTTCGTTCTTTACTGGTAGGAATGTAAAATTGTAGAGCTTCTGTCAAAAACAGTGTGCTGTTCCCCCAAATTAAAACTGGACTTCCTGTCTGACCCAAAAATTCTAGTTCTGAATATATCCCAAAGACCTGAAAGTAGAGGTGAAAGCAGATGACCCTCCGCCCACGTCCACAGCTGCTCTATCCACAGCAGTCAATCTGGGCCGTGGAAACACAGCCCAAAGTCCACTCATAGATGAATGGATACACAGACTATGTCGTGCATGCATACATGTACATATGAATTATTCAGCTGTAAAAAGGAGTGAGAATTTGGCTTATGCTACCACATGAGCGTCAAGGCCATCATGTATGCCAAGCGAAAGCACTTGGGTATGAATAGACAAATATTGTATGGTTCCATCTCTGTGAGTACCTAGAACTGTCAAATTACAGAGACAGAAAAAGGGAGCTTTTAGGAGCTGAGGAGAGAGGAAAAAGGAACACAGCAAGAATGCACCAGCCCCACTGAGCTGGACACCTCGAGGTCATCCAGGCAGGATACTTTCTATTCTCTGTATTATTATAACAATAAAAATGCAAATCTGAAAAGAAAAATCTATATCCCTGTTAAATGTAAGCTCAGCAGAACCACTTTATCTTTTTTGTTTTGTTTTGTTTATTATTTTTGTCTTTTCGAGAGGGGGGGTCTCCCAGTAATCCCAGCTGGCCGGGAACCCTCTATGTAGACCAGGCTGGCTTTGAACTCAGAGATCCGCCTGCCTCTGACTCCCCAGTGCTAGGATTAAAGGTGTGCGCTACCACGCCTGGCTCCACTTCATCCTTTTCATCCCCAGCTTCTAGCACAAGATATGAGCTCACTACTGGACTGTTTGCAGTCCCGAATGGAGGTGTGCAAGGAGTTCCTGGAGCAGCAGGGAGTGAAGCCATCTGCAGCCAGGTTTCCAGCCTGAGAAGCGCGGCCCGAGTCCAAGGTAGCATTTTTATGGCACAAGTTACAACTTTGATTCCCACAGTACTTCTAAACCAATCATAACTTCTCGGTGTCTTTAAATTTTGGTGCATAGTCTTTGTAGCTTGGCCTCTTCTGTTTTTCTTTTTGTCTTTTTGAGATAGAGTCTTCCTGTAGCCCCAGCTGGCCTGGAGCTTGCTGTGTAAACCAAGCTGGCCTTGAACTCACATCTTCTGTTGTTCTTGAGAGGATTGAGTGACATACTCAAGGCCAGTTTGCAGGTGTCCCCGTCCCAAGCTCCTGCTTGAGGTGACGTCTTTGCATGGTTAGGAGTGACTTAACTCACCCCCTCAGCAGCCCTCTCCTCTGTGTCAGAGCGACCTCACCTGATGGAGCTCAGCTGCTGCGTTCTTGCTCCTACCCTGCCGGCAGGATTGCCTTGTGCTGTAAATAGATGGCCCATGAAGGCTTTATTCAGCTGTCCATATATCATTTATGTCTGTTCACGTATCAGATTGTAAGAGGAGGCAAGCCAAGTCGTTAACCCACATCCACAGTTCTAAATTCAGTCAGTGAACAAATCAGGTTTATCCTTGAGATGGAGATGAAGAGGAATTGGAAGATTTTTCTTCCATTATTTCGAGTGGAGCTACTGGATATTTAGGATCTTCTTAGAATCTTGCGGAAGGGCTCCTCTTCGTCACTTGAATACTTCATCCCTTGGAATGAAATGCATAGACACGGAGAGGCGAATGCTCTGAAAACAAATGTGCTGGAAAACGTTTGCTCTGGCTACAAAAATAAAACAACCCAAACCGAGTTTTCTTTGCAGTCTTTAAATCCAGATGGTAGTAAAATTTGACATTTCAGTTCTGTTTGTAAAATTCGTTTTGTTTTTTAAATTGGGAAGAACCATAGAGCTAAGAATTTTCTGGAGCTCCAGGAAAGCCTGGCGAGACCTCTTCATGCGTGTTATTAATAAGGCTGTCGTATTTGAAAGTGAATTTGGAGACATGCTGGAAAGAGACTGTGAACAACTGCAGTGGACACGAGTAAGGACCTGGTACCTAGAGGTCTCGACCTGCTCCTCACCTCAAAGGAGAGAGTTAATGCAAGGAAGGGGGAAATGTGGACCAAATAGTAACCAAAGTCCTGATGAGTCTGGTGTTTGAAATTTAGCACTAGAGTTACATTTGTAGTTGATATGTAATAACTACTCACATTAGTTGTTCTGTGTGGTAAGATGTTTACAGTTCCCATCGCAGACACCAAGTTTGCATTCTCAACAAATCTCTTCATGAAGTTCCGAAGGTGAGAACCATATGAAGTCTTTACACTAAAAGTGTCCACAGTGGAAGGGTCCACCTTAAGTAAAAAAATTCAAGACTGGCATTTTGAGCAGTCAAAACCAGGTGAGATACTCTCTTTATAGAATTCTTTGTTGGCAGGGACCACTTTTGGCTAGATCTGTTCTCTAAATACATTAAAAATGTAACAGGTTCTCACTATGTCACCCTGACTCGCATGGAACTCACTGATAAGTCCAGGCTAGCCTCAAACCAGGTATTCATCTGCCTCTGGTGCCCCAAGCCTGGGATTAAAGGTGTGCACCACCACCACCCCTGGCTTCTCCACACATTCTTAAAGAGCATCATAGGCTCACAATGGACTTAAAAGAGGAACAAGTCATCCAGATCATACGGCCTAGTATTGATGGGGAAGTAGTACTTCTTTTTTTTTTTTTTTTTTTTGTCTTTTTTGAGATGGGGTCTCCCTTTAGTCCCAGCTGGCCTGGAACTCACTATGTAGACCAGACTGGCCTTGCACTCACAGAGATCCGCCTGCCTCTGCCTCCCGAGTGGCTAGGATTAAGTTATGTAAATACAGGACTCAGAAATCACAGATGCCAGGTATGCTGGCTAGTCAAGGGACTTGAGTTTAATTGGACATTTCCTATAATTTAGTGTCAGTTACATGCCAGACGTGCTAGGATGGGTAGGAAAGCTTTTCTACTTCAGGATGTTATGGTAGGGACACCATCAAGCTCTCAAAGTTGACACAACTGTAAGAACATTTAATCACGAGGGTCTGCTCCTTTTATTGCTTTGTGGTATTGCAGAAAGGTGCATTCGTGGGCTGTTTTCTCCATATCTTTACCTTGGGCTGGACATACTCTCTGTAGACAGAGAAAACAAATTTCTTTAAATTCTCCCATCTTTTTTGCTAATCACATCCTATGTTTATACTAAAAGGAAAAAGAATTATTTCTGTCAGTCGGCTGAAAGAAGCTCCTCTTTGTGGAAGTGTTGCCGAAATTCCTTCTGAGAGAAGCACACAGGTAATGCCCTGCCTTCCACTCCCTCGGTCCCAAAGGCAGAACAAGGAAAGACTCTCCAATCTGGAAGATTCTAGAAAGTTTATTTCGGCTGGGGACGGAGCAAATGGTGAGGGGTCACTTACAGGATTGTTGGTGCTCTCCTCCCTCATGTCCTTCCCAGCATCCCAGGTCCCAGCCAGGACCTCTGTGACCTCAGCACAAGATGGCCAGCAGGAGAGACCCACCCCGTGGCGTTCCCTGCTTCTATGCCGTCAGCCCCTCCCCTTATGCAGCCAAGGTGAGCTGGCTGATTGGGGGGGGGGCGGTGGTCACTGGATCCCTGGCTCTCCTTTCCCTCAGAAGGACAACAAGTCCAGTTTATAATCCTGAGCAGGCATTTGATGTCCAAGGTCAGTCTTTCTTTCAAAAGACCATCCATGGGCTGGAGAGATAGCCTAGCGGTTAAGAGCGCTGACTGCTCTTGCAGAGGACCTGGGTTCCATCCCCAGCACCCACATGGCGGCTGAGAGCCGTCTTTAACTCCAGTTCCAGGGAGATCCGACACCCTCTTCTGACCTCCGAGGCATTGCATGACAGGGGTGCACAAACCTACATGCAGACAGTACATTGATACACATAAAAATAAATAAAATTTAAAAAAACTTAAAAAAAATACCATCCACACCACAGGAAACATTGCAACTGTCTACATAAACTCTGTTTTGCATGGAATGAACATTGCAATTGTCTACATAAACTCTGTTATGCGTGGAATGAACTTTGCAACTGTCTACATGAACTCTGTTATGAGTGGAATGAACACTGCAACTGTCTACATGAACTCTGTTATGCGTGGAATGAACATTGCAACTGTCTACATAAACTCTGTTATGCGTGGAATGAACATTGCAACTGTTTACATGAACTCTGTTATGTGTGGAATGAACATTGCAACTGTCTACATGAACTCTGTTATGTGTGGAATGAACACTGCAACTGTCTACATGAACTCTGTTATGCGTGGAATGAACTTTGCAACTGTCTACATGAACTCTGTTATGTGTGGAATGAACACTGCAACTGTCTACATGAACTCTGTTATGCGTGGAATGAACATTGCAACTGTCTACATAAACTCTGTTATGTGTGGAATGAACATTGCAACTGTCTACATAAACTCTGCTATGTGTGGAATGACAGCAGCCATGGCTTCCTCCATGGCTCTGGTCCAGGTTCTTCCCTGATTTTTTTTGTTTCCTTATATGTCTCCTCTTCCCCCACAAACACGCATATGCAGTGCACACATATATGCCAGCATGTGTGTACATAGGGACTATTAAAAATATTGACATGTGGGCTGGAGAGATGGCCTAGTGGTTAAGAGCGCCGACCGCTCTTACAGAGGACCCGGGTTCGATCCCCAGCACCCACATGGCGGCCGAGAACCATCTGAAACTCCAGTTCCAGGAGAGCTCCAGTTCCAGGGGAATCCGAGACCCTCTTCTGAACTCCTCGGCATTGCACAACACGGGTGCACAGACTTGCATGCAGACAGTACATTCATACACATACAGAAATAAAATTAAAAAAATTTTTGAAAAAAAAATATTGACATGTAATATGGCACACCCATCTTCCAGCTCGAATGTTGTCTATAAATAACTACTGCAACTATACTGAGATACAGGTACTATGACCCCACATTTGGGGTCTGTATAACAAGAGCAAAACATTATTAGCAGTGGGATTCCAAAGGCTCGTCACCCAAACTCTCCCAGTGAAGGCGGGAAGGTGTATGGGAACAGAAGTAGAGAGTGTAGGAGAATTGGATGAACTATTCTTGAAAGATAGCCAATGAAAGAGGAAGACATTCTATACTTCATACACTACACATCGTGGGTGTCACATGATGAGGGCAAATCTGTATAAGAGGAAGAAGAATGACGTGGGAAGCAGAAGCTTAGGGGAGGGAGGTTGGAAGGAGACTGCATAGATGATCTTCTCAGAGCTGGAAAAAAATACCAGAGAGTCTCTTATAGATGGAGGATGAAGTGACAGGAGAGGTTTTAAAGTGTTCCTTTGGACCATGTCCTTGAAGTCTCTTTAACAGCTTTGAGCAGTGCAAAGATATTGCTCTTCTATTTTTCTAAAAATTGATGGCATGGGAGGCACAATATTTAAAGAAGAAGCACCTCAGTAAGGGTTTCTTCTACATACGGTTTTTTGTAATGTAATGTCTTAATCATAATCTACCATCAAATATTTTAGGAATATCTTTAATGTTTAGATAGTATATTAGCAGCATGCAATAATTACATCAAGCAGAGGCAGTCTATTGCAAGGTCCTTCTCTGCTGCCAGTTATCATAGGCTGTTTAAAGTTAGAAAACTGAGTAGAAACACTGAACATTGTAGAAATGCACTTTGCTCAGTAATACTTGAGTTGTTGTAATATTAGACTATCCATTTGGTTGTTTCAGAAAAATCCTTAACTGTAATTCATGGTTGTTGTCGTAATAGTATATTGCCTGTATTTCTACCCCTAGTAATGGGCTTTATGTGCTAGATTTCAATACCCTTGAGCCTGGGCAAGTGCACAGTCTTTTTAAAAAGAAACATGGTTTACTTGCACAAAACTGATCAGATTTGAGAGATCGTTAATGCCCTTGAAGTGGTTTTTGTGGATGTGAAACAAATGGTGAGATTTTGAACTGTTCCCTTATTATAGTATTGAAATTAAGTCTACTTAATCTATCAAATCATATTTATGCCCTGATTTTATGTACATGTATCTATCAATAAACATTGTGAAAAAAAAAAAAAGAAAAATAGCTAGAACAAATCAGATCAAAGGCAGCCTGAACTTAGTAAATGTTAAATCTCGTAGCTCGGTGCCTAGCCTGGAGGGGAACATGGTGGCATGATGTGGGCTCAAAGGCTTGGGCAGCCCTGCCCATATGGCCTGCCATTTGCAGCCCCTGTAGCCTCTCTATTGGGTGAGCTGATGCCCCTTGGAAACTGTTAAGAATGTATGCATCCTAGCGGTTAAGAGCGCTGACCGCTCTTGTAGAGGACCCAGGTTCGATCCCCAGCACCCACATGGCGGCCGAGAACCGTCTGAAACTCCAATTCCAGGAGAACTCCAGTTCCAGGGGAATTCGACACCCTCTTCTGACCTCCGCGGCATTGCACGACACGGGTGCACAAACCTGCATGCAGACAGTACATTCATACACATACAGAAATAAATAAAAATAAAAATAAAAAAAAGAATGTATGCATCCTGTAGTTCTCAGTCCAGGGACGTCTCCCACCCACTTTGGTGAGATGTACAAATGCTCAATAAAATATAAAATAAAGTTAAAAAAAAAATTCCAACAGTACTTGTCTATAAAAGGCTGACTTTTAGTGGTGTTTTAGAATAATTTTCCCAGCATCTGTTACTTTTCCATATTTAAGAACTGGCAGGGCATGGCAATGCACACCTGTAATCCCAGCTCTGCGAGAGCCTGAAACAAGAGGAAAGCAAGTTCAAGGCCAGCCTGATTAGCTTGGTGAAGCCCTATCTCAGCAGCAAAGGTACAAAGCAATCGATCTTGGCGGGGGAGCACACGGGGCCCCGGATTCAGTCCTTAGCACCACAAATAAAAAGCAAGACCAACAATCTATAGAACATCATGTGTTCACGGTGAAGCATTTGACTCTGTCTCAGCCTCAATTCAGCAAAGACATTTTATGTCACCCATATGAGGCTTGGCCCAGCAGTGTGACCTGTGCGGTCTGTCCAGGTCCTGTCCCCATCGCTTGTTCCCATCACTTTTCTGGCTGGCCATCTCTTAACACTGACTTTGCATGAATGGCTGAGCTGTGCCCAGCAGTCTGCTGATCCTGCAGAAAGGGGCCCTGGGGGCTCTTAGCCCCAGAAATTTGAAGCAGGTTGCTCTCTGTCACTGCCATCTCCATAAAGTGCATGGATGTGGCAGGTATCCCTACGTATCTATTTTTCTGTGTTTGCATTTTTTTCCTTTTAAAATTATTTTTATTTTTTGAAAATTTTTTTTCAAGCTTATTGAAGTATAATTGAGCTATATTAAATTGTGTAATTAAAATATAACATTCTATTGATTTGGGCATATGCAACCATTATATCTTTTTTTCACATAAATTTATTTTTATTTTTTTAACAAATCTAGACCCGTGTCCCCCCATCCCCCCACCCCACCAGAGCTCATGCATTCTGCCAAACATGCTTTTCATCTCTTTCTCAGTCTTTCTCAATATTCTCCATGTGGAAGTTGACTGTTTTGAGCAGTTCTTTGATGCAGTCCTTTCTGTTGTTGTTGTTGTTGTTGTTGTTTCCAATATGCATCACCCCCAACTGCTTTGGATAAAAGCTCAAGGGGCTGTGCACAAGAAATACTTACAACTAGGTAATTGGCCACATCCACAGATGAGGGATACCATTTGTCATTTGTTTTTCTGGGACTGTGTTACTTCACTCAGCATGATGTCTTCTAGCTCCAGCCATTTTCCTGCAAAGCTTATGATGTCATCTTTCTTTACTGCTGCATAGAACTCCATTGTGTAGATGTACCACATTTTCTCTATCCACTCATCAGTTGAAGGGTATTTGGGTTGGTTCCAGCTCCTTGCTATTGTGAAGAGAGCTGAAATAAACATGGCCGTGCATGTATCTCTGTGGTGGGGGGTGAGTCTTGAGGGTACAGGCCCAGGAGTGGTATGGCTGGGTTGAGTGGCAAGTTCATTCCAAGTCTTCCAAGGGTTCTCCACACTGCTTTCCATAGTGGCTGTACGAGTTTACATTCCCACCAGCAGTGGATGAGTGTTCCCCTTTCCCCACAACCTCTCCAGCACTTGATATCATTTGTTTTCTTGATCCTAGCCAGTCTTATTGGAGTAAGATGATATCTTAAAATGGATTTAATTTACATTTCCTAAATGACTAGTGATTGTTGAAACACTCTAAGGTGTTTCTCAGCCATCTCTAATTCCTCACTTGTGAAGTCTCGCGTTCAGCTCTTTGCTCCATCTACTGAGTGGTCATTTGTTTTCATCTTCTTTGTTTTTTTGAGTAGTTTATCTATTCCTGGAAATCAATGCTTTGTCAGATTGTTTCTGCGGTGAAGGTTTCCTCCCACTCTGTGGGATTCTCTTCACTTCTTGATTGTTTCTTTTTCTTAAATTTTATTATGTTTTTATTTAATTTTATGTGCATGCGTGTATTGTTTTCACGTATGCGAGTAGACCTGTGTTTTGAGATGTCCGCGGAGGTCAGAAGAGGGGGTCAGATCCCCTGGAACTGCCTGGAGCAGTGTCGGGCTGCTCCAGGTGATCCTAGCAGGTCTGAATCCTGAGCCCCCAACACACGACCTCACTCTGGCACCCGAGCAGACCCAAATCCCTGCATTGGTTTCTAAAAAAAAAAATTGATGGCATGTATTTCCGGGTTGATAAAGAACTTAGTACTTTAAAAAAATTTTTTTAATTTATTTTTGTATGTGTATGAGTGTACTGTCTGCATGTAGGTTTGTGCACCCGTGTCGTGCAATGCCGCGGAGGTCAGAAGAGGGTCTCGGATTCCCCTGGAACTGGACTTCTCCTGGAATTGGAGTTACAGATGGTTCTTAGCCACCATGTGGGTGCTGGGGATCGAACCCGGGTCCTCTGCAAGAGTAGTCAGTGCTCTTAACTTCTAGGCTATCTCTCCAGCCCCAGGACTTAGTACTTTTGTCTGCCCATACTTGTGCTGAAGTGGGCATGTTTTGTGCCACAAACCTACTTCTACCTTGCCTCTGAGCTGGAGAAAGGTTTCAGGATGTAGGGTTGTCCATACAGTGGCCAGTTGGTATGCTGTGATCTGAAAACAGCACAAGCTGGGCCTATTAGCCTTCTCCTCTTGGGAAATTATATTCTGAATACTGGTGCCTTCATTCAGTGGGTTGGCCATGGTCACTGAGTACACAGTTGTCCAGTGTCCTGGGTATCAGAGGAAAAATGTCTAACAAATAATTAAAGAGGGGAATTGCAGATATGGGAAGAGCTGTGAAGGGGCTGAAATGGAGAGACTTGGTAGGGAGTCGTTAGCATAGAGAGATGCTTCAGTCAGCTCATGTCGAGAGGGCTCCTGTGAGGAGATGATGGTTGGCAGAGTCGAGAGGGCTCCTGTGAGGAGATGATGGTTGGCAGAGTCGAGAGGGCTTCTGTGAGGAGATGATGGTTGGCAGAGTCGAGAGGGCTCCTGTGAGGAGATGATGGTTGGCAGAGTCGAGAGGGCTCCTGTGAGGAGATGATGGTTGGCAGAGTCGAGAGCGATGCTCCATGAGGAGAGAGGACTGGATAGGAGATGGAGAGTGTGAGAGATCATCCTAGTGAGAATGTGGTGCAGATGAGGGTGTGAATGATTGCAGAGTGACCTGTGAGGAATGAGGCTGAGCGAGTTACATAAGATGAAGTGACCAGCAAGGTAGGACTGCTGTGCCGTTGATACAAGCTTGGCGTGTTTCCTGTGGACGATCAGGCTTGAGTGCCGGGAGGCGGGGACTTGAGCAATGTAGATACAGAGACAGCGATCAGGACAAGAAACAACTAGTCCCTTGACAAGAGTGCGGATTTGATTTCCAAGCACACTGAGAAGGTTTGAGAGTGTAAAGTGGACAGCAGCCTGTAAACAGATCTTCCTTGAGAGAACACCTCTGAGAGGAGAGAACAAGAAGGGAAGTTGCCCGAGGGAGCTGACTCTAAATTCTTGACGCGGAGCTGGGGAAGGAGAGCTCAAGAGATTGGGCAGAAGTGAGTTGCGCCTGGGAAGCAGAAACCAAGACTGAAGTAGAAATGAGGCTGTAAGTGAAGCAGGGATGCTCAGGTATGGAGAGCAGGCCCAGGGAGCCAGCTCCGAGCAAGAGCAGATCAAAGTGTCAGGACTGCAGAGAGCGTCCAGTCTGCGGCCATCTCCCGGCCCCTCAGGGCTTTCCCACAGCGCATCCTCAGCTCAGCACTTCCTCATTGCTACACTGATTCTTCCATTCAGCCTCTCACCTTGAAGAGCTGTGTGGAAAGACTGTTACTAGAAACAAAATGTAGCTAATGAAAATGAACGGGAGGGATCCTTAGCCGGAGTGGTGGCGCACACCTTTAATCCTAGTACTTGAGAGGCAGAGGCAGGCAGATCTTCGTGAGTTCAAGGCCAGCTTGGTCTACAGAGTGAGTTCCAGGACAGCTGGGGCTACAGGGAGACCCCTGTCTCGAAAAGACCAAAAAAAAAAAAAAAAAAAAAAAAAAAGAAAAATAACGGGATCCACCCAGACAGCCTTGAAACTCTCTCCCTTCCTGAGGAATAAGTGGTGTCGTTCTTGTCAGTACTGTGAATTGCAGCGTTACCTGGGTGCACACCGTGTCTGTGTTGGACCCTTCTAGCTCTCATACCTCATACCCTCTCAGTCTCAGTTTCACTCTGGCTAGAACACAGGTCACACCTCAGTTGAACCCACTGTTGTAGATACACTGCATTTCTCAGTTTCTGTCCTCTTCCAGCCCATGTGGTAAACCCGTGGGGACCCACTTAGCACTTGAGTGTGTGCACAGTCAAAGTGTGAAGGTGTTAATCCTCACTGGAAAAATCTTAACCACTTGGGCGTGGGAGGTAGTAAATAAATGTTCTCTAATACTTTTGAGGCTGAGAATCCAAAGCCGCATATTCTTTGGTGGTTCCTTCTGGGCTCCTGGCTGGATCAATCACCAGTTCCAGTGGTTTCTGATTTTTGTAATCTACCTTTAAAATGAATTTCCTTCTGGGCTGGAGAGATAGCCTAGCAGTTAAGAGCACCTACTGCTCTTGCAGAGGACCCAGGTTCGATCCCCAGCACCCGCATGGCAGCTAAGAACCGTCTGTAACTCCAATTCCAGGAGAACTCCAATTCCAGGAGAACTCCAATTCCAGGGGAATCCGACACCCTCTTCTGACCTCCGCGGCATTGCACGACATGGGTGCACAAACCTACAAGCAGACAGTACATTTATACACATACAAAAATAAATAAAATAAAAAAAAAAGAGTCTCCTTCTTCTCTAGCCCCTGTGTTACAGTCTGTCACGTCTCCTCTTTGGGTTCACTTATTAAATTAAGCCACCTCTATGTCAACCCCTGGCCTTAACCTTCTGGCTGGAACCCAGGCTAAGCCTTCTAGAATCCCCAAATTATTTCCTTATTGATGCACATTTAACCTTTTCACTTTTCCTGATATACATCATATTATGAAACATGGTTTTGTAAATATGTCTTTACAATTTCCATGGACAAAATGACTATAAACAAAATGGCTAAATTTATGACTAAGTAACATACAGACTTGAAAGGCTTTTGGTACACCCTGTAGCAAAAAAAAAAACCCCACTTTAATTTAACAGTTTATTAATAGGCTTTTGGTAAAAATTACTCACTAATCTGAGAACATAATCTATCTGTAAAAATTCGCTTACATAACTGATTATACGCAGAGTCTGGCTGTCTTCTAGAGCTGCCGACAACACTTCTGCTGTGACTAAGTATTCACATAGACTTACTGGACTTGAGTCAAGTCATAGTGCTATGGCTTTGGACCTTGACTTTGCCCATCTCACCTTGAGTCTTTCTAACATTATAAGATAAGTAATGAGAGATAAAAAATTTAATGTAATTAGGGGCTGGAGAGGTGGCTCAGTGATTAAGAGCACTGACTGCTCTTTTAAAGGACTTGGGTTCAATTCCCATCACCCACGTGGCAGCTGACAACCATCTGTAACTCCAGTTTCAGGGGATCTGATGCCCTCTCCTGACCTCCAAAGGTGCTATACACCTAACACAGGTGCACTTATATACATGTAGGCAAATGTATGTAACACAGAAATAATAAATAAAATATTAAAAAATTTAATGTAATTAAAAACTCATGTGTTTTAGGTTTGAGGCAGTAATACTGTTGCTGAAGAAAGTTTTCAGAAATATGAGAATCTTTAGTTTAATCTCTTTTTTTTGAGACAGGGTCTCCCTTTAGTTCCAGCTGGCCTGGAGCTTGCTCTGTAGACCAGGCTGGCCTTGAACTTACAGAGATCTGCCTGCCTCTGCCTCCTGAGTGCTGGGATTAAAGGCATGCAAGAGCAGTTGGCGCTTTTAACTGCTGAGCCATCTCTCTAGCCCCAAGTTTAATCTTTAATGCTTCAAGATTGCTATAAGAATATTTTTCTTGACAGAAAAAAAGGCGACACCAGCAATTTAGCTATTTATGTCCCAGCGTCACCAGAAAAAGTCTTAAGTAGCCCCAGGTCTGTCAAAATCCACCCACGTTGACTTTTTCCTGAGCTCTGTGTCCTTGACAGAGTCCTGATACTTCACCTTCTGATTTCCTGTGTGAAAATAAAGTGGGAGTTATCAAGTAAGCAAAGAAGATAGTGTGAGTATTGATATCGGATCATGTTAAATGCGTTCTTGTGACTGCATTATCTGACTATTTACACAAGCTTTAAAAAGCCTGGGTCTTAGTGCATAGGCAGGTGATTATGGTTTTCACCAAGGGCTGCTGGGCCACCTTGCTTTGAACTATGCTTTCAGAGAAACTGACATTATACTTAGAACATTTTGACTTAATGGCACTTTCCCTATTATGTTGGCCGGTGTCCTTTGGCTTCTTGACCAGAGTCGAAATCTTCATAACAACACTGTTTCTGTGGGACAATTAAATTCTCTCTATGTTATGTTGATTTAAAACGACTTTTGGTGGAATTTAACCCATTTAAATAAAATAAATACTGCTTCCTTAAATCAGTTTTCTGTGTGTATAAACATTCAGGACACGCAGTGAGAATGCCATGCAGTTTAACACGCTTCTCGGTGTTGCTCCTGCTGATTAGGTTTTGACAGCAGTGACAGAGCTGGAGCACACAGGCTGGGGAAGTTTCCGGTAGGCGGTGCGGAAGCACTGAAAGATTTCGAGAACTGAACCCCTGTGAGAAACTGGGGTTTTGGAAACTATGATCAGGCCAGAGTGTAACATTATGGACTGAAAGATGACTGTGGCATACCTTAGGAAGCTAGTTTAGGCATGACCAAGGCTAGAGTGAATGCGCTAGTGCACAGGTGCGAGGAGCAGATGTGGGCGGGGCGGGGGGAGGTGGAGAGATTGAAAGGATAGCAGGCCTGGAAAAGTACAGTAACTGGGATGGAGTGGGCGGCAGGGGGCTGCGACTTGTGTTTGTATGAGCAGCGGGGAGGACCTCCCCTCCCTCCCCCACTCTCTTCTTTCGACAGAGTCGTGTTACATACACATGCTGGCCTCAAACTCGAAGCAAACCTCCTGCCTCAGTCTCCCAAGTACTATAGTTACAGACATTTGCCGCCGTGCTTGGCTTTTAGGACCTCAGGCTTTTTCGCCACGGTTCCCTCGGGTACAAAGCAGTACTTCATATAGAACAGATAATAACTACTTGCGGAAAGATAAGGGCTTTTATATACACCACATTCTAGCGTTGACTCTTCACTTACTTGTTTATCTCTGCCTGAGACTAGACGCAGGCCCTTCCCAGCCATAGCTGTGACCTCTGCAGGCTTGGGTGTTTTATAGCTCCTCCTCCTCCTCCTCCTCCTCCTCCTCCTCCTCTTCTTCTTCTTCTTCTTCTTCTTCTTCTTCTTCTTCTTCTTCTTCTTCTTCTGAGACAGGGTCTCCCTATTGCCCCAGCTGTCCTGGAACTCATTCTGTAGACCAGGATGGCCTTGAACTCACAGAGATCCGCCTGCCTCTGCCTCCCGAGTGCTGGGATTAAAGGCGTGGGCCACCATGTCTGGCTTAAAGATGGTTCTTAGCTGCCATGTGGGTGCTGGGAATCGAACCTGGGTCCTCTGCAAGATCAGTCGGCACACTTAACCACTGAGCCATCTCTCCAGTCCCAGCTTTTGTTTTCTTGTACAAGTAAAATTTAGCTTTCCCAAAGGATGAGAACTGTGTGACTCTTCTTCATATTTGGAGCCAGGAAATAATTTATGGACAGACTCATTTACCCATGGACTTCCTCCATAAAGTCGTGAAGAACAACATGTATATATATTTACTCTATGTGTTGTGTGGAAACCAGAAGGAACGGGTTGTCTGCATGGAGAAAGCAGAGGTTTATAGAATAGAAGGACAATCTAGAAATCCGACATGTCACTCTCCTTAGGAATCAGAGGGGCTGGAGAGATGGCTCAGTGTTAAGAGCACTGACTACTCTTATGGAGGACCCGTGGTGTGATTCCCAGTACCCATGTGGACACATAAAACAAAAATAGTAAGTGAAATAGTTTTTTAAAAAGAATCACAAATAAAGAAGACAAAAACGGTAGTGAAATCATGATAAATTGGAAATAAAAACCCTTTGGGGACATAAAATAAGCAGCAAATTTCTCTGGTCTGACTGTTCATGTAAGAAAAGAGGCTTGAGTTAGATAATCTCTAAGTGCTTTCCAAATGTAAGTATATAATGCTTTCCAACTATAAGTACATAATGCTTTTTCTGATTTTAAATGTATTGATGAATGTAGTAGCTATTCTTTGTGGTGCGTGTGTGTGCGTGCACGGGTGCAGGTGTGGGTAAATATGGATGCCAAGGGCCAAACTCAAGTTTCCTTCCTCAGGAGCTATCCATTTTGGTTTTGAGAAGAGATCTTTCCCTGGCCTGGCTTGGTAGGGTAGACTGACTGACCAGCAGGCCCCAAGAGTCCTTTTGCCTGGCCTCCTGAGTGCTGGGATCACAGTGCAAGTCATTCTAAGGCCTTTAAAGTGTGTAGGTGCTGGGGATCAAACTCAGGTTCTTCAGGTTGTGTGGCAAGCACTTCACCAGCTGGCTGAATCATCTCTCTAGCCCCAATATTATCTTTTTTTTTTTTGTCTTTTTGAGACAGGGTCTCCCTGTAGCCCCAGCTGGCCCCTGGAACTCACTTTGTAGACCAGGCTGGCCTTGAACTCACAGAGATTCACCTGCCTCCCCCTCCCGAGTGCTAGGATTAAAGGCGTGTGCCACCATGCCCGGCTAATTTTTTTTATTCATTTTTATATTTGTTTTTTCGACAGGGTCTCACTAGTCATAGCCCACCCAGGATATAGCCCAGGTTGACCTTGATCTCTCAGGGATCCGCCTGCCTCTGCCTCCCATGGCCAGGATTAAAGGCACACACCACCACGCCCATCAACATTATCTATTTTTTAAAAGTATTTTATTTAATTCGCATGAATATATTTCCTATATGTGTGCATAAGTACGCCCATTTTGTACAATGCCCACAGAGGTCAGAAGAAGGCATCAGATCCCTTGGAACTGGTATTGCAAATGGTTGTTAGCCACCATGTAAGTGCTGGGAACCGAACCCAGGTTCGGTTGGAGCTGCTAGTTTGGGAGGTTGTAAACAGTACCTAGAAATTGATTAGGAGCTACTTCACACAGAATCAGTGTGCCCGCCCTTCGGTGGTGTTTAGAGCCCATATACATGCACTCACCCTGTCCACCCTTGTCACAGCATTCTATTTAGGACTTAGTGGCCCTCTGGGCTTCAGTCTACCCCAGAACTGTTGTTCTTTCCTGATGACACACTGACACAGTCATATTACGCATGTTGAGAGTAAGTGGCATCTCTCCAGGAAGCATGTATTCTTGCTGGTAGGGAAGGCCTGAACTCTATTTGGTTCAACAGATTTGTGTTCAGACCATTGCATATAAAAACCCCCTGTTACATCATTTTCCTTTCAGAAATTTTCTTGGTAAAGAGGTACAGGATTGTTGACCTTGGATTCCTATGTGTTTATTAAATTTGAGGGGCACATCTTTATAAGGCAAGCAGGCGTCAAGCTCTAAGTTCTGGATAAATATTGAACCAATGTGCTGCAGTAAAACTTAACATTTTTTGATTAATTCATTTTCATTTTATGTGTATGAGTGCTTTTTATTATTTTCTTTTTATGTGTATGAGTGTATTGTCTGCATGTGTGTTAGTGATCCTGGGTTGTGCAATGCCTTTGGAGGCCAAAAGAGGGCGTCCGATCCCCTGGAACTGTTACAGATGGTTGTTAGCTGCCACATGGGTGCTGGGAATTGGACTTGGATCCTTTGCAAGAGCAGTCTCCAGTGTTCTTAACTGCTGAACCATCTCTCTAGCCCTCGTTTACCTCTAGGTTTGTTTTACATGGGAAAGTGGAACAAAAAAATGCTTATTTTCATACACAGCACCAGGTTTTGGAATATACAGATAAATAAGTCTCTGTGACACCAAATGCTTTAAAGGATGCTTCCTTGGCTAGCCCTTCATCGAGGACAAGATGGCCTGTCTTGTTCCTACAATTGCAGTGCTTCTCTTGCTTCCGAGAGTGCTGCCTTCATGACTTCGTGCCTTTCTGGCTGTCATGGACTTGGGAGCTTTTCCTGTGGACTCAGCAGGTTTGGGGAATGAGAAGATGTCCAGCTGCTAGGCACTGCAGGTAAAGGACAAGCCCCTGACACTGCGGGCTCTCACTCTCGCCCCAGCTCCTCCATTGGTTGGTGATTTTCTTTAGAATGGCACCTGTGGTTAGTGAGTGTCGCTTCAGCTTTCACGTAATTCCCTGACCTTAGTTGCATGTAGTTTCTCTACTCAATTTCTTCTTTATCCATAAGATCATTGTGACCACCATTTCCCTCTCAGACCAAATAATCCTCAGTGATCTCAGGAAACAGCGAGGGGGTCATTGGCCTCCTCTATTCTTTCTGGCTATTTAATATACTATGGACTCTACTTCCTTCTTCCTCCCATCTTGCTATGACTGTCCAGATTTTGTATGACTACTTGGCCCATGTTCCATTTCTTCCCAACATGTTCTTGAAGTCTTTCCCAACATTCTCTGCTCATAGCTTATTAAAATGTGGGTAGCTCAGATTAAGTAGGACAGGGTCATTCCAGCAAGTGAAGACAATTAAAAAAATCAAGGGAATATATCTCGAGACACTATCTCGCTACAGACTTGACATAATATCTGAAAGGGACTCCTTAACTTGGAGCTTATGTCAAAGATAACATTGTTTGGAACAACTGAAACGCGATCTCCAAGAGGCCCTTTAGGGCTTCGCACATCCCAGAAAGTTGGTGAGAAGCCACAACTTTGTATCATAGAGCAGAGTTTGAGTTAGGATTCTGCTACCTTTGCTGCATGTGGCCTGGAGAATCCTCTTCTGGATACCCGGTCCTTTTCCACTTCCTGTGTTTACTTGTGCATCGTCTCAAAGTCTGTCCTGGAGCAGCAAGCCTTTTATTACCTGATTTCTCCAGGATGCCTGACCCCTCTCGGTGATACCCTGCCAGAGTTGGCAGTGCATGCGCACCATGGTTCTCAAGGCCAGCCTGGTCTACAGAGCAAGTTCCAGGACAGCTGGGGCTACAGGGAGACCCTGTCTCGAAAAGACCCCCGCCCCCCAAAAAAAGAAGCTAGCTGCATCAGTGTCTTTGTCCTTTTAGCAGGTGGTCAGGACCTCTTGTTACACTATAAAGAGAGGCCCTCAGAATAGCTTAGCAACTTGAGACTCTAGCTGGTGGGCTGGGCTATGCACGCTCTCTGAGACCTTAGCTGGTGGGCTGGGCTCTGCATGCTCTCTGAGACCTTAGCTGGTGGGCTGGGCTCTGTACGCTCTCTGAGACCTTAGCTGGTGGGCTAGGCTCTGCATGCTCTCTGAGACCTTAGCTGGTGGGCTGGGCTCTGCACACTCTCTTCTAATCACGCACTTGGTAGCCTAGCTCCTTCTTACCTCCAGGTTCCATGCACACATACCCTTCTCTGAACAACGGAATAGATTTCTGCTCCCCTAATGAACATTATGCTTGGACAATTTTTTTTTTTTTGGTCTTTTTGAGACAGGGTCTCGCATGTGGCCCCAGCTGTCTTGGAACTCGCTCTGTAGACCAGGCTGACCTTGAACTCACAAAGATCCACCTGCGTCTGCCTCCCAAGTGCTAGGATTAAAGGCGTGCGCCACCACGCCCAGCTGGACGATTTCTATTCAAATGTATTCTCAATATATTCTGGTCTAAGAACAGGAGGGCCAGTCCATCCTGAACTGGTTTTGGGTGTATGTGCAGTAAGGGAAATCTGTGTTCTCAAGTGGACTTTAGGGGAGAACCCCATATTTATCATCTTATGACTATGCATACTTACATGTGGATATAAGTAGGATCAAGATGTATTATGGGAAAAACATGTTTTCTTTCCTTGAACGACATAAAAGCTACCCCTAACAATAGTTGGGGGCCCTTGAAAACTCTTGATCATGTGGCTTGTTGTCAGTCTTGACAGTGGATGCCTGGCCAACAATACCATCATTTTGCTTTGAGTAAAGTTACCTTGTAAGTTTTGTAAATCTGTGTGAGCCCGGTGAATAAGGGGCCGAAGACCCGCTGGTCCAGACTCTCCCATGGGTGATACCATTTCCTTTCCTTCTCCTTGAGGTACATTTTCTCTGACAAGCTTGGTTGCAGTTGGAACCAAGAGCTTAGTCATGGTGGCTTCTTCTCTGTGCTTTTCTTCTTGATGTTATTTCCTTTTAGGAAAAATGAAGACTTAGCTTTCTGTCACAGTTTTCCCTGAACCTACCACATATCTGTGTACTTCCCATTCCTCTGTCCTCCAAGTATGGGCGTACGGGTATCTGAATGGCACAGATATTTAGTGATTGCATGACTGTGATTACACAAACATTCTTCTCATTCATCAGCATAAACATGTTTTCATGTTCATGTATTTGATGAGCTTTCATTGTGTCTATATGAGGAGTAACTGAAAAACTGGCTCAGGGACCAAACGTAGCTGCTCTTGTAGGTAAAGCTTACTGAGAGGCAGCCACGTTCATTCCTTCACATATTGTTGACATTTGCTTTCCATTTAAGATAGCAGAGTTAAAGAGTTTGATAAAGACTGATAAACCTAAAATGATTACTATCTGGCCCTTTTCAGGAGAAGCTGACTTTCCTCCAGCTCCTGTAACTCAGCCTCAAAGTCTGCCAAGGTTCAGGATCTTCTTGTAATGTGCTCAGGAGTCTACCGAGCTTCCTCCTTAAGGCTTTCTCTCTTGGGAGTTACTGACTTGGTTTCTGCCCTTTCAGTATGCGTGGGTCGCCCTCCCACCCACTGTTGATGTCCACATTTATTTACTTATGTGTGTGCATGTGTGTCCTAAAGATGGTGTGTGTAGAAGTCAGAGGACAACTTGTGGCAGTCAGTTCTCTCTTAACACCGGGTGGGTTTCAAACTCAGATCGTCAGGTTTGGCACCAAACGTCTTTAGCTGTGCAGCTCTCTCACCAGGGTCTTCTGGTTTGGGACACAGCTGTCCACCCAGGGTTCCATTTCATCACCCATCTGGGGTGCTCCCTTTGCTCTCTCCTTGGTCACTCCTTTGTCACATGTACATGACACCCTATTTTGTCCCAGGGCTACTCTTTAATTAAATTTTAATTTATTTTCTTGTGCAAATACAAGTGTGGATACATGTGTCACAGTGCACAGTGGAGCGCAGTGCATGCTTTTCAGGAGTCTCCGCTCTTCTTCCAACATGTGGGTTCTGGAGATTGAATTTAGGTCTTCAGTTTGGAGGCAGGCTCCTCCTCCTGATGCAGGCTCCTCCTCCTGATACAGGCTCCTCCTCCTGGTGCAGGCTCCTCCTCCTGGTGCAGGCTCCTCCTCCTGATGCAGGCTCCTCCTCCTGATGCAGGCTCCTCCTCCTGATGCAGGCTCCTCCTCCTGATGCAGGCTCCTCCTCCTGATGCAGGCTCCTCCTCCTGATGCAGGCTCCTCCTCCTGATGCAGGCTCCTCCTCCTGATGCAGGCTCCTCCTCCTGAGGCAGGCTCCTCCTCCTGATGCAGGCTTCTCCTTCTGATGCAGGCTCCTCCTCCTGATACAGGCTCCTCCTCCTGATGCGGGCTCCTCCTCCTGATGCAGGCTCCTCCTCCGGATGCACGCTCCTCTTCCTGATGCAAGCTCCTCCTCCTGATGCAGGCTCTTCCTCCTAATGCAGGCTCCTCCTCCAGATGCAGGCTCCTTTTCCTGATGAACCACCTTGCTGGCCCTAGAGCAGGTTTTTTAGACTGTGCATGTCTGAAGAATATTTTTATCTTACCTTTAAACTTGATTAATAAGCTTGGGTGTAAAATTCTAGTTTGGAAACATGTTCCTCTGCATTGGAGATCATTATTCCTTTATCTTCCTGCTTCTAGTGCTGTCGTTGAGAGTTTGGAATTCAGACTCCATGTTCTCTTCTATGGGACTTTAGAAACAAGGCTTTCTGGGGCACTGGGTCTCATCCTGTCTTGGTGTTGGGCGTTTCTTCATGTCCTGTCTTGGTCTGGATCACAGTTTTCATCAATTAGGCTGGGCGTTTTTGGCAAGTTCTTTTATGTCCTTCAGTTCTGGGAAATGTTCTTGAATTATGTAATCATTTTCCTTTTGGGCCATGATTTAAGGCAGAGCTGTTTAACCAGGGGATGTATAAAATTAACAGGGAGACTTTTCAAGGGATGAACTCCCAGGCTTCAGGGCTATGAGTTCCAGCTTACTTATCTGGGTGTGGTATGTGCATTTCGATGCTGCTCTTGTGGCATTTCTGAGAAGCATCTCTGGATAGATGTCACTTTGAAGCAGCAGCTATTAGACTATAATCTAGCATTATAGAGCAAAATTAGCTAGGAATAAAACCATAGTCTTTGAAATCAAGCCTGGGCTCAAAGATTCCTCTGCAGCTCCACACTCTGTAAGTGCTCTGGTTGTAAGCCACTTATATTTTACATTCTCACAGTACTTGGGAGCTTGGTTTGAACTCTATCAACACAAGTGTTGTTAGCTGTATGGAGCTCTATAATTGATCTTCAGTTTCCAAGAGCACTTGTCTGCTCACAGGTAAGGCTGAGATCCACTAACTCTGAGCATCTCTGCTGCATGGTACCAGGTTCTGTGTTTCAAGCATGTCTGTTGTTAACGAGAACAGTTGGAAAGGAGGCCTTTATGCATCCTCGGTGTAACTGAGGACACATAAACAAAGCAGGGTCTAGTAGTTTAAGGAATGCTATTATAAACTCAAATATCCAGCATGATGCTTCTTAGCAGTCGTCTGGGTGAAATCATGATGGTCCTTGTTTATTTCTGCTTTAAATGCTACGTAGGGAGATACTAAGAACCAGCTATTTGCCTTTCCTTCCCACTGATTCTGGATGCTCATCCATGCTTCCGCCAGTCCCGGCTGATGTTTTTGGCATACATAACATCGTGGTGTACAAAAATGCATGGCTTCTATTTCATTCACGAGATCCTTCAGGGCAGCAACCTTTCCTTAAAACTTTTATATTTTCAACTCTTGGGATAGCATTTGACATTGTCTAAGCACTCACTATAAATTTTGTTGAATGAATCTTTATATTTACACATAATACTGACTAATACCCTGGTCAGTAATACTTTGGGATGATAAAAGTTTATTGATTTTTGAAATAGAACATTAAGTTCCTCACACTTCTGAGAGCTGTGGTCTTTTTGATGTTTAACCATAAATATGTGCAATCATCTTCCAGTATCAGGGAAAGTAATAATCTGACATTCATGCTACTTGACTGAGCAGCATTGGTGCTTGTAGTTAATATAAAAATCATTCATTAAACATCTATTTTAAAGTTTATCTAAAATTCGACTCTATAGAATATTAATTTTTAAAAAATATTGGGGCTGGAGAGATGGCTCAGTGTTTAAGAGCACTGACTAGGTTTGCAGAGGACCCAGCACCCACATGGCAGCTAAGAACTGTCTTTAAGCTGGGTGTGGTGGTGCATGCCTTTAATCCTAGCACTTTGGAGGCAGAGGCAGGTGGATATCTGTGAGTTCAAGGCCAGCCTGGCCTACAGAGTGAGTTCCAGGCCAGCTTGGGCTATAGGGAGACCCTGTCTCAAAAACAAACAAACAAAAATCAATAAAAGTATAATTAAGTCTGGCACTGATAATACAAGCAGGTTATAAATGCTCATGTTGATAAGCATTGCCACAGCCAAAATATTTTTACTGTGGAAAATCTTGGAATGGTATCACATTTTTATTTATTTATTTTTTAAATTAATTATTTTTTTTTTCTTTTCCCTTTTTGGAGGAGGAAAGGGTTTATTCAGCTCACATCTCCTGGGTAATTGTTCATCACTCAGGGAGCCCAAGGTAGGAACTCAGGGCAGGAACCTGGAGGCTGGAGCTGAGACCCAGGCCGTGGAGGAATGCTGCTTACTGGCTTGCTCCTCTGACACATGCTCAGTCTGCTTTCTTTTTTTTTTTTTAGCTGGGTATGGTGACCCATACTTTTTTTAAAATTTTATTTATTTTTATATGTCTATGAATGTACTGTCTGCATGTAGGTCTGTGCACCCATGTCGTGCAATGCTGTGGAGGTCAGAAGAGGGTCTTGGATTCCCCTGGAACTGGAGTTCTCCTGGAATTGGAGTTACAGATGGTTCTTAGCCACCATGTGGGTGCTGGGGATAGAACCCGGGTCCTCTGCAAGAGCAGTCAGTGCTCTTAACTGCTAGGCTATCTCTCCAGCCCCCAGCCTGCTTTCTTATACTGTACACAACAACCTGCCCACGGGTGGCACCACCCATACTGGGCTGGACCCTCCCACATTGCTCAACAATCAAGACAATACTCCCTCCACAGATGTGGCCACAGGCCAGTCCAATGGAGCCAATTCCCAAATTGAGGCTCCCTAAACCCAGGTGTGTCAAGTTGACACTAAAGCTATCTAGCACAACTGACCCCTTGTCAACTTGACACACAAAACACATCACTATTAAACCACCACCTTTCCAGTTCTTATCCCCTAAGTATGATGTTAACATTAATCACAACCTAAGACAGTACAACCTTAAAAGCCCCACAGTCCTTAAAATGTCCAAGCACTTAAAAGTTCACAGTTTGTTAAAAGTCTCTTAACTGTGGGCTCCTGTAAAATCCAAAACAAGTGCTGTCTTATTTCAAAGGGAAGAATCGGGTACACTTAAGCAAAACCCAAGTCCAGCAAAGTAGCTCAAAGCTGGACACCTGGGATTCGCTCATGATCTTCTGGGCTCCAAAGGGTCTCAGCAGCTCCCCCTCTCCAACTCTGCCGTCCGTCCGTCCGTGGCACACACAGCTCATCTCGCAGGCCCAGGCTGACTCCATTCCACACCTGCCACTGCTCTTGGTGGTCATCCCATGGTCCTGGCATCTCCAAAAAGCTGGGTTCGCCACTGAAACTGAGGCAGCACCTTCACCAATGGTCTCTTCTGACCTCTCCTGGTGCAAAGCCTCGGCTTCTCTCCATGACCCCTGCAATCCTGGGGTCTTCACTGCAACTGAGGAGCACTTCCACCAATGGTCTTTCCTGACCTCTCACAGTGCCAAGCCTCGGCTGCTCTCTGTGACCCCTTCAAATTTCAACACCTGAACCATATAGGAGACTCTTACATACTACCAAGTCCTGCTTCTGGCTTGACTTGGAGGCTCAGACCCCTTCTGGAACATAGCTTCTGTGTGCTGACCCTGAAGAAATTCTTCCCATAAGATTTCACCACAGTGATGCTGGTCTCTTGTTACAGCTGATTTTTCAGCCCCAGCTGGCCAGAACCCACAGATTACACAGTACTGATGATCTCTGCTTCCCTTTGAAACTTCACAAGCCAGGCCTCCATTGCTTACACCTCCTTCAGCATAACTGTTCCAACTTCCACAGCAACGATCTTTAGGCATTCAATGATTTTTCTAGCTCAGATTTCCAAATGCTCCCACAATCCTCCCCCAAATCACCAAGGTCAGGTAAGGTCTGTCACAGCAACAGTCCACTCTTTGGTTCCAATTTCTGTTTTAGTTTCCTTTCAACTGCTGTGACAAAACACTGACTGACACCAGCTTGGGGAGGAAGGAGTTTATTCAGCTTACATCTCCCGGAACACAGTTCATCACTCAGGGAGCCCAAGGTAGGAACTCAGGGCAGGAACCTGGAGGCAGGAGCTGAGGCACAGGCCATGGAGGAATGCTGCTTACTGGCTGCTCCTCTGGCCCATGTATCACATTTTTAAATTATGAAAATTGAGGCTAGAGAGATGGCTCATCAGTTAAGAGCATTGGCCATTCTTGCAGAGGAAGTGGGTTCAATTCCCAGCACCCACACGGTGGCTAACAACCATCTGTAACTCCAGTTGCAGGGTACAGGAGATCCAACACCCTCTTCTGACCTTGTTGGGCATTGCACAACATGGATGCACTTAGGTACACGTAGGCAGTACACTCATACACATAAAATAAAAGTAATAATATTTTTAAAAATTATGGGGCTGGAGAGATGGCTCAGCAGTTAAAAGGACTGGCCACTCTTACAGAGGACCCAGGCTTGATTCCCAGTGCCCACATGATGGCTAACCTGTCTATAACTCCAGTTCCAGGGGAATCTGATGCTCTCTTCTGACCTCTGCACATTGCACAGCATGGTGCACTACATACATGTAGGCAATACACTGATACACATAAAAATAAGTAAAATAAAAATGAAAATGTCAAATTATTATTATTATTTTTTTAAATAAAACAACAACCAGGATCTCATGTATGTCAGGCTGACCTCCAACTCACTATGTAGCTGAGAATGACTTGAATGGTCTTCCTGCTTGTCCCTCCTGAGTTCTGGGATTACAGATATGTGTCACCATGACTGGGTCAAATTAGTTTGGACTGTGGTAAAATTCACTTAATATAAATTTTCCTTTAAACACATTTTAAGCATCCAGTTCTGCAGCATTAAGTATATGCTAGGCGGTGCACAACTGTCACCACGGTCTGGCTCTGAAAGATTTTCATCATCCCGAAGTAAACAGGAGACAGAACAACTGCTTCTTAGCATTGATCTTCCTTTCTTCATGGGTTTGCTTATTCATTTTTGGATATTTCCTCTAGATGGGATCATATATAGTCAATACAGACTTTTGTAATTAGCTTCTTTCATGTAACAAAATGTTTTGTTCATCTGCATAAGCAGGTTTTGGTACTGAATTCAAGGTTGAATAACACTCCATTGTATGGCTATACCACATTTTTTTGTATATCTATTTGTTAGTTAATATTTGCATCCCTCAGCCCCATGTTTTGGCTAGTGTGACTCATGCTGCTGTGGATGGGGTGTCTACATACTGGGGTCCCTGAGCTCAGTTCTCTTAGGCACATATCTAGGAGTGAATTGCTGGATCCCAACATGGTTTTTCGCTTGGCTTGAGTAACCATCATGGTGCTACTGTATAGCACAGCCCCTTCCCACCTGCAATGTATGCAGTTTCCAGTTACTCTCTGTATTAGTCAGGGTTCTCTAAAGAAACAGAACAGGCTGAATATATATAGCTATATAAATTTATTGATTTGCTCACGTGACAGAGTTCAAGGATTCCAACAGTAGCTGCACCACACTGGAAAGGCCAAGACAAGAATCCAGGGAACTGCTCAGTCTGTAAGGCTGGATGTCTCAGTAGTCCCAATCCAGTGCTGAAGGCCCAAATGGGTTCCAGGAGATCTGCCGGTCTCAGTACACGCTGGGATCCGAAAGGTTGATCACAGCAGCAAGACAAACTCACCAGATGAGAGAGGCAAGCTGCAGGAGAAAAAAAAGGACCAGCTCCTTCTGCCATGTCCTTAAATACTGCCTGCTGGCAGAAGGTAACGCCCACATTTGGGGTGGGCCATCCGGGTGGAGGCGGTCCAATCAGAAGACCCTTTTTCTCTTATTTGTTCCTTAGTCCAGTCAAGTTGACACCCAGGATTAACCATCACAAGTCCACCCCTTGTCAACTTGACACCCAATAAATAGCCTCTCCTTATGTTATGCTTAAATGTCAATTGCAAACGATGGCAGGGTCATAATTCCACCTAACATGTTATAAGTATCTCATGTGCAATAGCAAAGCATTATATCTTAGAGTAGGTGGTAATGTCCTTGAGAAGAACTTAGTCCTTCAGTATCTAATAACCTAAATATGACAACACTTAACACATATCTCAGTTGCA
>VZQC01001445.1:266765-350658 GCA_009823505.1 Rhizomys pruinosus
CTTTCTTTCTTTCTTTCTTTCTTTCTTTCTTTCTTTCTTTCTTTCTTTCTTTCTTTCTTTCTTTCTTTCTTTCTTTCTTTCTTTTCTTTCTAACATTCAAATATCTCCATGCCCACAAATATAAAATGAATAATCATTCTTTCTGTTTTAATGTCAGAAGGAACACATTTATAGGACTTTCTCTGTTGGAAAATAATTTTTGACTGTCGTCATGGCAGGTTTGAGGCGGTCTCTGTTTTGTGATAACATTTTCTCTTCTGAGAGACAAATCCTAAAAAATAAGATATATGAACAATGACATAAGGCAACGATTTTTAAACACATTGTTCTCCTCAGGCTTACGATCCTGAACTTTAGAATGCATATTTAAATGAGAGCTATTATTCTTTTAACTCACTGAGGGGTGATCAAAGCTGTAAAATTTATACCACATTTTCAACTGTCATAGGCTGCTTTTAGACTCCAAAAGAGGCCTTTGAATGAATTAGAAAGATAAAGAGATAAATATAGAAAGACAGTGGTCCATTCTCTCCAAGCTTAACAGATTCCCTGAGGGTGTTAGCTCCTTAGGTGCGATCGGGGAAAAAAGATCCATTAGGGCTGTGGGTTAAGTATTAGGCTCCATTAGGGTTGTAGGTTAAGTGTTAGGCATCATGGTTTTTCTCATATGGATCCCCAAAGAAACGTAGAAATAATTATATAGACATAATTTTAATACTCATGGATACCATATTATTTGGAAAGAAAATTTATCTTTTATGGAAGGAAATCGTTGTCACTAGTATAAAGTTTCTCCAAAGATGACAGGCAGTATTTGAAGTGCTAATGTAATCTAACTGGAGCAGAAACCATTAGTTGTAAGGAGGTTGATGAGTGAACTGGGGTGGAGCTCAGCTGGTAAAGTGCTTTGCTTAGTACACATGAAGCTCTCGGTTTGATATCCAGCACTGCATAAAGCAGGACATGGTAGCCTACAATCTGAGCACTCAGGAGGGGGAGGCAGGAAGATCAGATGTTCAAGGTCAGCCTTGGCTGTGTATTAAGTGTGCAGCCAGCCTGGGCTGCATGAGACCCTGTCTTGAATAAAAAGAAAGTTGGGGCTGGAGAGATGGCTCAGCAATTAAGAGCACTGACTGCTCTTGCAGAGGACCCAGGTTTGATTCCCAGCACCAACATGGTGGTTAAGAACTGTCTTGGGCAGTGGCACACACCTTTAATCCCAGCACTCAGGTAGAGGCAGGTGGATCTCTGTGAGTTCAAGGCCAGCCTGGTCTACATAGCAAGCCCAGCCAGGCCATCTGGGACTAAAGGGAGACCCTGTCCCCCCCCCCAAAAAAAAGAAAGTTAAAGAAAAAATTAATGAGAGGCACATAAGGAATAAAAATAAAGTTTCTATCCAATTTTTCTTAATTATTAAAAAAATATGTATGACGGTGTTACCTGCATGTGAGTGCAGCGTGTGAGTGCAGCATGTGAGTGCAGTGTGTGAGTGCAGTGTATGAGAGCAATGTGTGAGAGCAGCGTGTGAGAGCACCCTGTGAGTGCAGCATGTGAGAGCACCATGTGGGTGCAGCATGTGAGTGCAGCGTGAGTGCAGCGTGTGAGTGCAGTGTGTGAGAGCAGCGTGTGAGTGCAGCGTGTGAGTGCAGCGTGTGAGAGCAGCGTGTGAGTGCAGCGTGTGAGTGCAGCGTGTGAGAGCAGCGTGTGAGTGCAGCGTGTGAGAGCAGCGTGTGAGTGCAGCGTGTGAGTGCAGCGTGTGAGTGCAGCGTGTGAGTGCAGCGTGTGAGAGCAGCGTGTGAGAGCAGCGTGTGAGTGCAGCGTGTGAGTGCAGCATGTGTGAGTGCAGCATGTGAGAGCAACGTGTGAGTGCAGTGTGTGAGTGCAGTGTGTGAGAGCAATGTGTGAGTGCAGCATGTGAGAGCAATGTGTGAGTGCAGCATGTGAGTGCAGCGTGTGAGTGCAGCATGTGAGTGCAGCATGTGAGTGCAGCATGTGAGAGCAATGTGTGAGTGCAGCGTGTGAGTGCAGCGTGTGAGAGCAATGTGTGAGTGCAGCATGTGAGAGCAGCGTGTGAGTGCAGCATGGGAGAGCAGCGTGTGAGTGCAGCGTGTGAGTGCAGCATGTGAGTGCAGCATGTGAGTGCAGCATGTGAGAGCAACGTGTGAGAGCAGCGTGTGAGTGCAGCGTGTGAGAGCAGCGTGTGAGAGCAGCGTGTGAGAGCAGCGTGTGAGAGCAGCGTGTGAGTGCAGCGTGTGAGTGCAGCATGTGTGAGTGCAGCGTGTGAGTGCAGCGTGTGAGAGCAGCGTGTGGGTGCAGCGTGTGAGTGCAGCATGTGAGTGCAGCATGTGAGTGCAGCATGTGAGTGCAGTGTGTGAGAGCAATGTGTGAGTGCAGCATGTGAGTGCAGCATGTGAGTGCAGAGTGTGAGAGCAATGTGTGAGTGCACCCTGTGAGTGCAGCGTGTGAGTGCAGCATATGAGAGCACCCTGTGAGTGCAGCATGTGGGTACAGTGTGTGAGAGCACCGTGTGAGTGCAGCATGTGAGTGCAGCATGTTAGTTCACCATGTGAATCAGAGCGTCTGATGCCTTGGAACTGGAGTTACATTTTGTTGTGAGCTGATGGCTGCTAAGGGAAGAAGGGTCTCTTTTATTTAAGGATGTGTCCACTGAGACATTTTTCCATGCCCAGTGAAGAGCCTCACCCCATGTACATATAGACACCCGTGTCCAGTGAACAACTTCACCCCATGTACATATAGATAGCCATGTCCAGTGAACAGCTTCACCCCATGTGCATATAGACAGCCATGCCCAGTGAACAGCCTCACCCCATGTTCATATAGCCAGCCATGTCCAGTGAACAGCTTCACCACATGTACATATAGACAGCCATGTCCAGTGAACAGCTTCATCCCATGTACATATAGACAGCCATGTCCAGTGAACAGCTTCACCACATGTACATATAGACAGCCATGTCCAGTGAACAGCTTCATCCCATGTGCATATAGACAGCCATGTCCAGTGAACAGCTTCACCACATGTGCATATAGACAGCCATGTCCAGTGAACAGCTTCATCCCATGTGCATATAGACAGCCATGTCCAGTGAATAGTCTCATGACATGTTCATATAGACAGCCATATCCAGTGAATAGCCTCATGACATGTACATATAGACAGCCATGTCCAGTGAACAGCTTCATCCCATGTACATATAGACAGCCATGTCCAGTCAATAGCTTCATCCCATGTGCATATAGACAGCCATGTCCAGTGAATAGCTCCACCCCATGTGCATATAGACAGCCATGATCAAACTCCATGGGTTATTAAAAAAAGACAGATATGCAGTTGGGAAGGGAATGTGTCAAGGAGGGTTTGGAGTACTTGGGAGGAAGGAAGTTTCTGGGTTCTTCGAAGGTCTTCCAACATCTGTGTCTGAGTCTATCTCTGAGCATGAGATCCCTGTATCATATTAGAGTACCTAGAATCCAGGTTGTTCTGTTGCATAGCCCTGTCTGCCCTGGCTAACACATAGCATGGTTTCCATCTTACAGGCCACTCCTAGGTCATTCTCCACAGAAAGGAGCTAAGCAGATAATCCTGTGATGATGGGCACAGAGGCGGCCCTTTTAGATTAAAGATTAACTTTTGGGGTATAACTGTAATTTCTAGAATATTGTGTCTTTACTTGCATGTTTACAGGATTGTTTTTAACTTACAGAATGGGGTGACTGTAGCCCTTGTAGTAGAATATCGGGGAAGTTGAGATGTTGTATGTACGACGTCTCTCTAGACCAGTCCCTAGCCCATAGCAGTGCCAGAGTCGTCCTGGGAAAGCATCAGAAATTCCACCCTGTAATTAACTTTGTAAATTTCTTATGTGATTCACAGATGGGTGTTATTTACATTAGTGACATCTAGAAATTTTTATATTCCAACTTAAAATCTGAACTTGCTAAGTTTCAGTGCTACAGGCCTCTGATAGCTTTGCCCAAGTTGATGGAAGGGTAAGTGCCCAGTCGATGACAGCTATTGTTATTCTGCTGTTGTGAGCACTGACTATTCTCCAGGTTAGGCCAGGAGGGCTGGCACTGAATGGCCCTGCTGTTATGGGGCAATTGTTTGCAATTGATTGGATTCATGCCAGTCTGGTTGACTTTTTCAAAACCAGAATTGTTGGACTGAGTCATGGGCATAATAACTTTGTTCTAATCGTGTTTATCCTAAATTGCTTCTTTCTATAAACAATAGCAGGAAAAGTGTTAGATGTGGGTGGGGTTATGGATTTCCTAAGACCCCAAGTCACGCTCCCACAATTCACTGCTTTGCTGTTCTGTAACAATGCACACTGTGAACCAAGTTGCATTTCTCTACTTTTGAAAGTTGCATTCATCCTCTGTGGGCTAATGGACCCTTTTCTAGCTAGTATGTTTACACACACACACACACACACACATACACGTACACACACATACACACACACGTGTACACACATACATACACACACATACACACATACGCACATACACACATACATACACATACACATACACACACATGCACACACACACACACACACGTATACACACACACATTTTTAAAGGATCCTTTCCCTAACCTTTTGTTACCCAAACACAACTGAGGCCCTACAGGGCTCAGACTTTGTACAAAAATGAATTCAAAGTAACTCAGAGACTAAAAAGCGTTTAGGGTTCCTTAGATATCTTGCAATGAACTGCTAAGGGGCTGCACATGCATTTCGGGAAGGAGATACTCTCTTAAAATAGCTTTAAAAGTTCTAAATCTTTTAAAATCTTTTATTATTTTTGTTTTATGTGTATGAGTGTATCGCCTGGATCTGTGTAAGTGCACCCATGTCATGCAGTGTCTGTGAGAAGAGGGAGTCCGATTCCCCTGGAACTGGAGTTATGGATGCTTGCCAGCCGCCATGTGGGTGCTGGAATCGAACCCAGGTCCTCTGTGAGAGCAGTCAGTACTCTTAACTGATGAGCCATCTCTCCAGCTCCTTAAAAATAGCTTTTTAAAAGTGTATTTACTTTTATGTGTATGAGCATTTTGCCATTGTACACCTATGTGTACAATGCCCTTGGAGGCCAGAAGAGGCCCCTGGAACTGAACCCCTGTCCTCTGAAAGAGTAGCAAGTGCTCTTAACCATGGAGCCGTATCTCTAGCCTCTTCGAAAAGTAGCTTTCTTGGCATATAGTTAACACACCATAGAATTTCCCCATTTCAGCTGTACAATTCACTGGACAGAGGGATGCAGTCTTCATATAGGAGAGGAACACAGACCCTCCTGCTCCATGCGCATGCTTACTCTCTTCCACATACCACCAGGAGAGCTCAGCTGACAGCTCCCTAAGCTGTACAGTTCCTTACCATTAACCCCTCCCACCAAAAATTACACCTGATTTTCTGTGATTTCCTGACCTGTGCCTTCCTTCTTCTGTGGACACCTCACTCAGATGTCCACTCTATAAAGCAATTGAGACCTGTCCACTTTTGGGTTTTCTTTTTATTTAGATTCTAAACAAAGGATAATTTAAGGACAACCTTGACAGGTGAGAAATTTCCTCCTTTGGACATAGGGGGTGCATGGGATGGTAGAGGGAAGCCTCTGTCGTGGGGTGGAGGAGGCAGGCCTGGATCAGGGCTCCGGTCCTGCAGTCCAGTTGGCTCCATGTCTCTCTGTCTGCAACTCGTCAGGAAGCCCAGTGCGGCTTCTGAGGAAGGCTCAGCAACTCGGGGGACAAACTGTTGAATTAATTTCTAACTTGACATAGATTCCTTGCTTGCCATTTGGACTGTGAAATGGTTTTCACTTGCTTTGGTTTTTAGTCCAATATAAGGCCTTGGGGCACCTCCAGGGTGTCAAGGGTGTGTCTCAGCTGCGGCAGGCCTGTCCCTGCCCGCAGTGGCAGGCCTCTGCCTGATAAGGCCACACCAGGCCCCACAGTGCCTGGGAAGTCAACAGCACATGATGTGAAGAGCTCTCTGACCCAGTTTTTGCAGTGTGTTGTTTTACTGAATTTATGCTGATGAAAATCAATTAAGTAATAAATATTTATTAAGCACCTGCTGTGTCTAAAATATGCCTTAAATTTCCCAAGTAATAGTTGATCCTTAGCCTCATGTAGCTTTAAAATGAATACAGGGGCATGTAAGCGAACTGACATTGCCATGTTAGAACTACACAGAAATATATCTTTTAGGACAAATGAATTTTTTAAACTAGAAAGTATCTTTGTAATAGTTTGACTAATAACACATTTCTTATTTTAATTTTTTTCAATACAGAGAGTCATGAAGAAGAAAATATGAAGGAAGATAAATTCTGCTTCTTAGAAATAATTATTGTTGCAGTTTTGCTGAACATTCTTTGGGACATCTTGCTATGCATACACACAGCGTATAATACACATACATAATTTTACATAAATGGGTTTGTAATATACTTACTGGTAACCTGCTTTTTTTCCCACTCAGCATTATGTCAGGAGCTGGTTTCTCTATCAAAAAATGTTGACTGATATCATTATATTTTATTATAGCAGAATATTCTATTATATCCCCATAATGTGTTTAACCAGTCCTTTATTGGTAGCACATCAAATGATTTCTAGTTCTTGAAAATGTTATATACATACATCGCTTATGTGTGTGACGCCGTTGGCATTCCTGGAAGTAGAATTGCCAGATCAACGAACATGAGCTTAAGGTTCCATCGTACACATTTTCATATACACATTCCTCAGACACTGATCCCCTGATTCAGACACTGCTGACGCCCTTGGCTTCCTGGTCTGCCTTGCAGTGCTTTGGGGGGGAACAAGCCTGTGGTCTCTGTAGCTCTGTCCCAAGGGTATTCCATAGCTATAGGCCCAGTGAGACAGAAAGTGTTGGGAGTATCCAGAAGCAGTTGCAATCCCTTACGGTCAGGAATCGGGAGCAAGCGCCCCAGTTCCTTTGCCCCTTGGTGGGATGATTTTGTTTTTGGTGGCATGATTTTAAGCTGTGTTTTGTCCAGTTGCCTATGGAGTATTCAGTCCAGTCCCCTGTGGAGTATTCAGTCCATCGCCTGTGGAATATTCAGTCCATCACCTGTGGAGTATTCAGTCCATCGCCTGTGGAATATTCAGTCCATCACCTGTGGAGTATTCAGTCCATCGCCTGTGGAATATTCAGTCCATCACCTGTGGAGTATTCAGTCCAGTCCCCTGTGGAGTATTCAGTCCAGTCCCCTGTGGAGTATTCAGTCCAGTCCCCTGTGGAGTATTCAGTCCAGTCCCCTGTGGAGTATTCAGTCCAGTCCCCTGTGGAGTATTCAGTCCAGTCCCCTGTGGAGTATTCAGTCCAGTCCCCTGTGGAGTATTCAGTCCAGTCCCCTGTGGAGTATTCAGTCCAGTCCCCTGTGGAGTATTCAGTCCAGTCCCCTGTGGAGTATTCAGTCCAGTCCCCTGTGGAGTATTCAGTCCAGTCCCCTGTGGAGTATTCAGTCCAGTCCCCTGTGGAGTATTCAGTCCAGTCCCCTGTGGAGTATTCAGTCCAGTCCCCTGTGGAGTATTCAGTCCAGTCCCCTGTGGAGTATTCAGTCCAGTCCCCTGTGGAGTATTCAGTCCAGTCCCCTGTGGAGTATTCAGTCCAGTCCCCTGTGGAGTATTCAGTCCAGTCGCCTGTGGAGTATTCAGTCCAGTCCCCTGTGGAGTATTCAGTCCAGTCCCCTATGGAGTATTCAGTCCAGTCCCCTGTGGAGTATTCAGTCCAGTCCCCTGTGGAGTATTCAGTCCATTGCCTGTGGAGTATTCAGTCCAGTTGCTTATGGAGTATTCAGTCCAGTCCCCTATGGAGTATTCAGTCCAGTCACCTGTGGAGTATTCAGTCCAGTCCCCTTTGGAGTATTGAGTCCAGTCCCCTATGGAGTATTCAGTCCAATCCCCTATGGAGTGTTCAGCCCAGTCCCCTATGGAGTATTGAGTCCATCACCTGTAGAGTATGCAGTCAGTCACCTGTGGAGTATTCAGCTCAGTCCCCTATGGATTATTCAGTCCAGTCGCCTATGGAGTATTCAGTCAGGTGCCTGAGGAGTATTCAGTCCAGTCCACCAAGGATTATTCAGTCCAGTCCCCTATGGAGTATTTGGTCCAGTCACCTATGGAGGATTCAGGAAGTCCCCTGTAGAGTATTCAGTCAGTTGCCTATGGAGTATTCAATCCAGTCACCTATGGAGTATCCAGTCCAGTCTCTATGGAGTATTCAGTCAGTTGCCTGTGGAGTATCCAGTCAGTGGCCTATGGAGTATTCACCCAGTCACCTATAGAGTATTCACTCAATCGCCTGTGGAGTATTCAGTATTCAGTCCTATTGCTGATGGAGTATTCAGTCCTATCGCCTATGGAGTATTCAGTCAGTCCCCTATGGAGTATTCAGTCCAGTCACCTATGGAGTGTTCAGTCCAGTCCCCTATGGAGTATTCAGTCAGTAGCCTATGGAGTCTTCAGTCAGTTGCCTGTTGAGTATTCAGTCAATTTGCCTATGGAGAATTCAGTCAGTCACCTCTGGAGTATTCAGTCCAGTCACCTATGGAGTATTCAGTCAGTGGCCTATGGTGTATTCAGTCCAGTCACCTATGGAGTATTCAGTCAGTCACCTGTGGAGTATCTAGTCAGTGGCCTATGGAGTATTCAGTCCAGTCGCCTATGGAGGATTCAGGCATTCGCCTGTGGAGAATTCACTCAGTCATATATGGAGGATTTAGTCAGTCACCTATGGAGGATTCATGCCAGTCACCTATGGATTATTCAGCCAGTGGCCTATGGAGTATTCAGTCAGTGGACTATGGACTATTCAGTCAGTGGCCTATGGAGGATTCAGTCAGTGGCCTATGGAGGATTCAGTCAGACGCCTGTGGATTATTCAGCCAGTGGCCTATGGACTATTCAGTCAGTGGCCTGTGGATTATTCAGTCAGTGGCCTATGGAGGATTCAGTCAGTGGCCTGTGGATTATTCAGTCAGTGGCCTATGGAGGATTCAGCCAGTGGCCTATGGACTATTCAGTCAGTGGCCTGTGGATTATTCAGTCACTGGCCTATGGAGGATTCAGTCAGACGCCTGTGGAGTATTCAGTCAGACACCTGTGGAGTATTCAGTCAGTCACCTATGGATTATTCAGCCAGTGACCTATGGACTACTCAGTCAGTGGCCTGTGGATTATTCAGTCAGTGGCCTATGGAGGATTCAGTAGATGCCTGTGGAGTATTCAGTCAGTCACCTATGGATTATTCAGTCAGTGGCCTATGGAGTATTCAATCCAGTGGCCTATGGGGTACTCAGTCAGTCGCCTATGGAGTATTCAGTCAGTCACCTAGGAGTATTCAGTCCAGTCACCTATGGAGGATTCAGTCAGTCACCTGTGGAGTATTCAGTCAGTCGCCTATAGAGGATTCAGTCAGTGGCCTATGAAGTATTCAGGTCGGTCACCTGTGGCGTATTCAGTCAGTCACCTGTGGAGTATTCAGTCAGTGGCCTATGGAGTATTCAGTCCAGTCGCCTATGGAGGATTCAGTCATTCGCCTGTGGAGTATTCAGTCAGTCGTATATGGAGGATTCAGTCAGTCACCTATGGAGTATTCAGTCAGTCACCTATGGAGTATTCAGTCCAGTTGCCTATGGAGTATTCAGTCCAGTCACCCATGGATTATTCAGTCAGTGGCCTATGGAGTATTCAGTCAGTGGCCTATGGACTATTCAGTCAGTGGCCTGTGGAGTATTCAGTCAGTGGCCTTTGGATTATTCAGTCAGTGTCCTATGGAGGATTCAGTCAGTCGCCTGTGGAGTATTCAGTCAGTTGCCTGTGGAGTATTCACTCAGTTGTGTATGGAGGATTCAGTCAGTGGCCTATGGAGTATTCAGTCAGTCACCTAGGAGTATTCAGTCCAGTCACCTATGGAGGATTCAGTTAGTCACCTAGGAGTATTCAGTCCAGTCACCTATGGAGGATTCAGTCAGTCGCCTGTGGAGTATTCAGTCTAGTCACCTATGGAATATTCAGTCAGTCGCCTATGGAGGATTCAGTCAGTGGCCTATGAAGTATTCAGGTCAGTCGCCTGTGGAGTATTCAGTCAGTGGCCTATGGATTATCCAATCCAGTCACCTATGGAGTATTCAGTCCAGCCAGTCACCTATGGAGTATTCAATTAGTGGCCTATGAAATATTCAGTCCAGTCACATATGGAGGATTCAGTCAGTCGCCTATGGAGTATTCAGTCCAGTCACCTGTGGAGTAGTCAGTTGCCTATGGAGTCTTCAGTCAGTCACCTATGGAGTATTCAGTCAGTGGCCTATGGAATATTCAGGTCAGTCACCTACGGAGGATTCAGTCAGTAGGCTATGGAGTATTCAGGTCAGTTGCCTGTGGAGTATTCAGTCAGTGGGCTATGGAGTATTCAGGTCAGTTGCCTGTGGAGTATTCAGTCAGTCGCCTATGGAGTATTCACTCCAGTCACCTATGGAGGATTCAGTCAGTGGCCTATGGAGTATTCAGTCCAGTAGTCTGTGGTGAGTGCTACTTATGAATTCCCTTGTTTACTTTCCTCCCTGCCCACTAGTTTGCTCGTATTTCTTGGACTTTTCCTCAACTTAGTCTCAGGATCTGCTTTTTTGTGAAACTCAAGTGAGGACAATATAGACAGTCGAAAAGTGCACAGCCAGGGCCCCATAAGCATGTTGACATCTAAATACTTGGAACCTAAGAAAATGTTCTGTTACATGGCAAGAGGGACCTTGTAGGAATTGTCAAATATGCAATCATGTATTAACAATATTGAACTGGCCGGGCGTGGTGGCTCACACCTTTAATCCCAGCACTTGGGAGGCAGAGGCAGGCAGATCTTTGTGACTTCAAGGCCAACCTGGTCTACAGAGTGAGTTTCAGGACAGCTGGGACTACAGGGAAACCCTGTCTCAAAAAGAAGACCAACCCCCCACCCCCCAAAAGAACATTGAACCCGGTGGTTTGGCAGCAAAATGGCTCAGAGAGTAAAGGTGTTTGCAGCCAAGCTTGCTGACCTGAGTTTGATCCCCAGGACCTACATGGTAGAAGAAAGAGTACCAACTTCCACAAGTTTTCCCACAAAATTGACCTATGTAGAGACACAATACATAACGAAATTTAAACATTTTTTAAAAAAGAATCTTCAACTGTAAGATTATTCCTGGATATCTGGGTAGTTCCATGGACTATCACAGGGATATCACAATAGCCCTAAAAATGAAAGAGGGAGGCAGAAGGAGCCAGCCAGAAGTGAAGGCGAAGAGCGAAGCAGTGCATCGGCCCTGAGGACAAGGGAGAGCGAGGCCGTGAGCCAGAGTGAAGAGACAAGAAACTGGATTTCCCTGGAGCCTCTGGGAAGACGAGGGGGGTCTCGAGACCTTAGTTTTAGTGCAGTGATATCTGGACTGGACTTGTAGTCTACAGAATCCTGCCAACTCTGTGGTAATCTGTTATGTCAGCAATAAAATCTAGTACAAAAAAAAATAAATAACAGAAGGTGGCCGATGTCAGAGCGGCATACTGCCACGCTCCTTATTCCAAAGGTGGGGCGGGGCAATGAGGTAGGTAGAAAAGGCGTCAGGAAGCGGATTCCTTCCTGCAGGGCACCAGCAGCTTTGCTTGTGTGTTTAGAGTGGGGGAATTCTTGGATCAATTTGCCCGAGGACCTGATGCAAAAGTCTAGACTAAGGCCCAGGAATTCCTGTGGGACATTAGGTTGCAGGAGGGGACGAGGTCCTGTTGATGTGCTTGCCTGGGCTGCATGGAGCCTGGGGTTGGATCCTCAGCATAAACCGGGCATGGTGGTGCGTGCCCACCGTCCTAGAACCCAGTTAGGCTGAGGTAGGAGGATCACAAATTCAAGAGGGCCCTTGGCTACACTGGGAGTTCAAGGCCAGCCTGGGCTATAAGTAAGTAAGTAAGTAAGTAAGTAAGTAAAAGTAAGTAAGTAAATAAATAAATACAAACCCTGGGTTATTTTAATTGAAGAGGACGCTCTCATTAGAAATACCTGTTCCTGGGCTGGAGAGATGGCCTAGCGGTTAAGAGCACCAACTGCTCTTGCAGAGGACCCGGGTTCGATCCCCAGCACCCACATGGCAGCCGAGAACCGTCTGAAACTCCAATTCCAGGAGAACTCCAGTTCCAGGGGAATCCGACGCCCTCTTCTGACCTCCGAAGCATTGCACGACACAGGTGCACAGACCTACATGCAGACAGTACATTCATACACATAAGGGGCTGGAGAGATAGCCTAGCGGTTAAGAGCGCCGACGCTCTTGCAGAGGACCTGGGTTCGATCCCCAGCACCCACATGGCGGCTAAGAACCGTCTGTAACTCCAATTCCAGGAGAACTCCAGTTCCAGGGGAATCCGAGACCCTCTTCTGACCTCCGCGGCATTGCACGACACGGGTGCACAGACCTGCATGCAGACAGTACATTCATACACATAAATAAATAAATAAATAATAAAAAAAAAATTAAAAAAAATAAAATAAAAATGAAAAGAAAGCAATTAATAAAAAATAAGAAATTAGTTAACAGTTAACATTAAAAAAAAAAAAAAAAGAAATACCTGTTCCTGGTGACGGGGGCTCCATGGCCTCCATTTTGTCAGGCAGATGATTTAGGCAAATCCAAAGGGAAGGGAATCACTTATATACCATTATTTTGATTAAAAATCATAGTTCTGTTTCTGTTGGGGGAGTCAGTCCCAGCCATCAATGGCATCAGCTAGAAGCTAGACTAGAGGGGTAGCCTGTGTCACCAGAGACAGAGCACCGGGACTCCGAGCCCAGGGGATCTTTGAACTTGTGGTTGGTCTTGCTGCAGTGGCATTTCCTCATTTGGTACTGGCCTGCTGTTGCCAGATGGCATTGGACAGTGGGTCAACCTGGCTGTTACTACCCGAAAGCGGTGACTTTGGAACATCCGAGGGTTATAGATATGCTCAGGAGTATCTTGGATGTCCCCCAGTGAGGGCCCTGGGGGTCACCTTCCAAGGATGCTTGCCTTTGTCTTCTGCCTTTTCCAAGGAGCCTCTGGGCCTGTCTAGTTCCATGCAGCTTTCCAAAATGTCAGGAGATAAGAAATGCCTCTCAGCATGAAGGCTTCCAGACACATATGTGACAAGAAATTTGGCATGAGCTTTAGAAGTGTCATATGTCTAGGAGAAAGCAATATGGGTATAGTATTTCTGGTGCTATTTTGGTACCTTGTGCATGAGCCTGCAGCATTAGAAAAACTACTTCACAGCTTTGGGTGATAGCCTTATTGGCGCTCAGCATGCATGTCTGAAAGTACAGTGGGGTGACACACTAGTTACAGCCACAGCAAGTCACCTACAGTCATGGGAGTGGGCTTTGAAGGAGTGCCCTTGAGGGGCCTGGGTATTGCACAGCCTGTGATGGCTTGGGTGGCACTGCCATGGAGCCACTCATCAGATGGTGCCAGAGAAGCTTTAATCGGCTCTTGCAGTACACCACAAAGTTGGTAAGCATTGCTTATCCTTGCCTTTCAGGAACAGTGACAGGTCCAACCGGCAGGGCCATTGTTGAGTGATACTAGGCAAGGGATATCAGAGCTGACTTCCTCTGTGTGTCTCCTGGCAAGAGAACGTTTTTGGCACTTCCTGACTTGCTGAAAAGACCTGAAGTTCTCAGTCTGGCTGTTCATTGGTTAAGAGTACATGCTTAGGGCTCATGCCTTAATGACTGCCATGATAGTGAGGAGTAAATGTACAGGAAAAAACAAAATATAGTAATGGAGAGAGATTGTTATGACAGTAATATCCAATGAAATTGCCTATTAGCCTGAGGGATAGGACTTCTTTCTTACCCATCATATTTGATACTACCTCAGTCCTCTTGGAACTTTATTTCTATTTATTAATTTATTAAAAATCCACTGATGAGGCAGGCATGGTGGCACACACCTTTAATCCCAGTGCTTGGGAGGCAGAGGCAGGCAGATCTCTGAGATCGAGGCCAACCTGGTCTACATTGTAAGTTCCAGGCCACCTAGGGCTACAGGGATGCCTTGTCTCAACAAAACTAAAGAAACTGAAACAAAACAAATAACAACAAACAAATCATGATGAGCTGTAAACATCACAGTTTATGAAGATCAAAAAGAACTTCAAGTGGAAAGACTTTGAATGATTCAAATATGGGAAGAGAAAAGCTAGGAAGAAAAAGGAAGGCTATAAACTCATAGAAAGAAGGAAGTGTATCAGGTCCATAAATATAGTCTAGAACCAAGTACTGTTTTACAGAAGACAATTTTTGTGGTGGCACACCCCTTTAATCCCAGCACTTGGAAGGCAGAGGTAGGCAGATCTCTGTGAGTTCATGGCCAGCCTGGTCTACATAGTGAGTTCCAAGCCAGCTGGGGCTACAGAGAGACCCTTTCTCAAACAACAACAACAAAAAGGTAAAAAAAAATTCGGTTTATTTTATCCCAGAGCTTGAAGAACAGTCATAGAAAAAGATTTTCTGGCATGGGAGATAGTTACAAACAGAAAACAACTCTTCAGAGAAGAATTCCCACTTCTGAAGTTCACTTATGACTAGGCTAAGTCAAGCAAGATCTGATGGAGTTGACGGTGATGGCTTCCCAGACCCTCAGGTGGGCTGTCTGTTAGCGAGGTGAGAGTGGGACAGTTATTTCTCACTTAGCGTTTTAGTTCAACATATTTAGCCTTAGAGGAGAGTGGAAAAGCCAGTGCACAGAGTTTCCGAGTTCCCTTTATCTGACCTCTCCTGTTATCATCTTCAACCAGTATGCATTTTATTTTTATTTATTTATTTATTTATTTATTTATTTATTTATTTATTTATTGAGACAGGGTCTCCCTGTAGCCTCAGCTGTCCTGGAACTCACTCTGTAGACCAGGCTGGCCTTGAACAAAGATCCGCCTGCCTCTGCCTCCCAAGTGCTATGATTAAAGGTGTGCGCGCCTAGCATTTTAAACAGATTATCCCCAGTGGGGGGTAGTGGGGGGGTTTGAAGGGAGGCAGAGTAGATAGGCCAAGACGGCAGATCCTTCAATAGGGCACATCATTATACATCATTATATCTGTTCTACAGATTGGAAATCTACTTAAGACATTAATTAAACAAATGGTTCCAGAGCAAAATGTTGAGACATGGACCTAGAAGGATGGGTAATTAAACTGACTTTTTCTTCTAAACTCGTGGGCTTTTGGTCACTATTTCTCCTCCTAAGTGATTAGGTGGTAAAGGTGTTCAGTAAAGACATCCACTGACACACTGTGGTACACAGATACTTTGCTTTTGATCTCTCCAGATTTGTCTTGTGTCAGGCAGGCGCACTGAATAGCTTCAGCAGTCACCTTCACATATCTGGGAAAAGTGAACCTCAACTGGGGAATTTCCTCTACTGCTGAGACTGTGGGCCCATCTGTGAGGCATTTTTTAAATTTAATTTTATTTTATTGTCAAGTCATGTGGGAGGGCCCAGCTCATTGTGGGTGGTGCCACCTCTGGGCAGATGGTCCTGAGTTGTATAGAAAAGCAGGCTGAAGCCAGGCATGGTGGCTCAGGCCTTCAATCCTAGCACTTAGGAGGTAGAGGCTGGTGGATCTCTGTGAGATCGAGGCTAGCCTGATCTACATACTGAGTTCCAGGCCAGCTGGGGCTACAGGGAAACCCTGCCACAAACAAAACAAAATAAAACAAAACAAAACAAAGCAAAACAATCCCTCCCACTCCCCCCACCAAAATCCCCACAAAAAACAAAAAAAGAAAGTAGGCTGAGCACACGGTCTATGCTTCAGACTTGTAAACCAAACCTCTCCAAGCTAGTTTTAGCCTGAGTGTTTTATCACAGAAATAGAAAAGCAAACTAGAACTCAGGGTTTTGACACTTGGTTTATTTCAGCATTAACAATGACCTACTCATAGTCTATATTCAATAGAATTCTATTTTCAATAGAATTAAATGAAATATTTATCTTTTTCTCATTTCTTCACATGGCTTTCTTCCCTCCCTCCCTCCTTCCTTCCTTCCTTCCCTGGCTTGGAACTCGCTATATAGACCAGGCTGGCCTTGATCTCACAGAGATCTGCCTGCCTCTGGCTCCCAAATGCTGGGTTATCTTTTATTTTTATTTGTTTTTTTTATTTTTTTAATTTTTTTTGTCTTTTCGAGACAGGGTCTCCCTGTAGCCCCAGCTGTCCTGGAACTCACTCTGTAGACCAGGCTGGCCTTGAACTCACAAAGATCCTCCTGCCTCTGCCTCCCAAGTGCTAGGATTAAAGGCGTGCGCCACCATACCCAGCAAAGAAAGATTTATTTTATTTTAAATTATGCATGAGTGTGTCTAAGAGTGTGTGTTTATGTAAGTATGTGCATGTGCATGCAAATGCCTGTAGAGGCCAGCAGAGGGCACTGGATTCCTTAGAGCTGGAGTTACAGGCAGTTGTGAGCTGCCTAATGTGGGTGCTGAGAAGAGAACTCAGGTCCTCTGCAAGAGCAATATATGCTCTGAGCCATCTTTCCAGCCCTACATGGTTCTTATTCAAATACCTGCCCAGATCTTCCTTGACTGCTCTAACTAAAATAGATTTTTCTTCTCTCCATCTGTCTCTTTTTTCACTCTGTCCTGGTTTAGTGTTTTTCAGAGTACTAGCTGATAGATGGTTCTGTTTTGGTTAAAAGTATCTGGTTTGCTCCTTCTAACTGTAACTTCCTTGAGGACAAGGACCTTGTCTTGTTTTTGTTTAATCTTTGTGCCTAGAATGTTATCTGGTACCTGGGAGTTTATGCAACATACTTGTTGAAAGAATGAATGAATTCAGACAGAGTCACCTGTGCCTTGAAGATACAATAGCCAACTACAGAAAGCTTTAGATAACAATCTTTGTGTTCACAATTTACATATATGGATTCAAGCTATGATTATTTTTTCAGTTAGATTGTTCTCAAATCTCTTTGAATGTTGTTAGAAATCTATTTCTCATTTTAATTGCAAATAGTAACTCTGAAGCTACTAATCCATAGGTGTATTTTTGAAATAAAAGTCCGAAGTTGTTTATTTTATTGAGATAGGATCCCAGTATAGCCAGAGTTGGCCTTGAACTCCTGATCCTCGGGCTTCCACATGTCTATCAACACATGCCAGCATGCCTGGCTTGAAAAGGATAATTTCTATGGAGCAGTTTGAGCTAGCAGAAAGGTGATGACACATTTAAGAGTTTTACTGTCATTATTAATTAGTGTCATAGAAAAGTAAAAGATTCACACAGTCCTGTCAGTGTCATGGGAATAACAAGACCTAGCAGATAATTAGGAACTCAGATCTTAGTAAATGAATTAAAATCGTGCAAAGTACTATGCATGTCAGAATCCCACAATATGACAACTGGCCCAATTCTTAGGCAGTCTTTTCTCTTCATAGAAGATTCAGGGGTAGGTGTGAGGCCAGTGTCCATGCTATTTAAATTATTTATGCACCTATAAACAACAGTGCAAGAGTATTGGGCCCCTAAGGAAATTCTCTGTGCACAAAGGCAAATGAAAAATTTTCTTTGTGGTTGAGTTGTGCAATATTTTGGGTAGTTCCAACAGGGGCCCTGTGCTCTCATGGAGCAGGCAAGTTCGGGGAGCTGGACAGAGGCTTTCCACGAGCAGCTGAGGGTGGGGGGTGAGTTAGGGTTCCCCAAAGATGCCATGAATCGATCCTCAGAGCCTGCGAGCATGTTATATCACATGACAAAGGAATCCGAGTGAAGCAGACTCACGTTGCTGAGCTCACTTGGAGATGGGGAGATGGTCTAAGAAGATCTGGGTGGACACAATGTAAAGTTCTTAAAGGGAGGTGGAAGAAAGCACCACTGTGCAGTGCTGTGAGGAAGGCTTGGCTAGCTATTGCTGTTCTGTAATTGGAAGAGGGTCATGAGTCAGGGAAGGACAGCCCTACAAAGCCTGGAAAGACCAGGCAATAGATGCTCCTGAGCATTTAGAGAGAGGAAGGCAGCCCTGATTACAGCCCACTGAGGACGGTGTCTGACTCTAGCTTCTATAGTTGGAAAATAATAGTTTTTTTGTTGACTTAAGCCCCCCAAATACATTTGCTTTGTTATAATAGTAGCAATAGGAAATAACACACAGTCTTATTCATTCTGCTGTAAGACCCCAACTCAGAGTCCACCCACTCTCTAGGTTCCTCCACTCTGAATGTACAGCAGGGCCTCTGCTATCATCACTTCAGGCTCCTCCCTTTGCCATCGCCCCCCCCCCACATACCCACCTAGCTATTGCCCCTTCCATGGGATTCTCTGGGTGGACAGTATTCCTTCTTCCTAGGAACTGCTAGTCCAGCTTTACCTTGACTCCTCAGATGATCAGATGCTAAGATATTTCAGTCAAAAGGGTTTGCACTTCTGCTGTGCACTAGTGTTGGCAGTGATGTCATGAGGTCACAGGGCTTACTTCACACACACACACATTGACCAGTTTGAGAACACATATGCAGAGGTGCAGTTACACAAATGCAGTGAAATATATCTAGAGTACTGGTACTGAAAGAATGACGAGAAACAACCCATAAATGCCTAGTTGGGGTAGCTATGAGGTCAGATGGAAACTGTGTGAAGAAAGCTCAGATAAGGGGATCTGTGAACTGACTCAGGATGATGAGCTTACAAGGAAACAGAAAGGTGAGAAGGAATATCTCAGGTAGAAAACAGATAGTTCCATCTTAATAGTAGAGGTCAGAGAAGGGAATAAGATTTATTTTGTGCCGGGTGTGGCGTGGTGGCGCACGCCTTTAATCCTAGCACTTGGGAGGCAGAGGCAGGTGGATTTCTGTGAGTTCAAGGCCTGCCTGGTCTACAGAGTGAGTTCCAGGATAGCTAGGACTAAAGGGAGACCCTGTCTCAAAAAGACAAAGAAAAAAAAAAGATTTATTTCCTGCAGGGACTGCAGGTTGTTTAGCATAACAATGGCAGCTTCCAGGGAGATGGACAGGAAACTAGGGGACAGAGGTGGGTAGCACTCAAGCATCAAATGGTTTTGAAGGACCCCTGTCCCAAGGTTTTATGCACCCTTAAAATCTGTCTTTAGGAACCATGGTACCGCCATCTTATGAGGCCTCCTAGTCACATACGCTATAAGCCCTCCTGTTGGCAGCCTACCACACAGACAATGTGTGCTGTGCCACGCCCTAAGATGGCACCGACTTCCTGAGTCACTACAAGCCACTTCCCGCCGTTGCCTTTGCATTGGACAAACTGCGCATGACTACTACTCTCTGGGCCCGCGCCTTGGGCATGCTAATGAGGCATCGGACGGTGCACCAATCCAGAGCATACCCGAACCCTCTGGACTGCTATATAAGCGGCGCTTCTGCCCCATTTCGGGGTCCTTCTCACAAAAGAGCTGTGCACAATAAATATTACCACAGAAGAATCCTGTTGTCCAAGTGAAGTTCTTGCCGGCGAGACTGCTGCGCGAGACAAGTGGTGCTGAAGACCCGGGAGCTGGCGCCAAGAGGACCCTTCGACTTCTGAAGAGAGTTCAGAACTGTGGCCAGGTAAGTTTTTCTTTAAAGTTAAGTTCTGAGAGATATGCTTTTCTCTGATGATCTAGAGGGATTGGAAGCTTGCCTAATTATTTTATTGGCTGTTGTAATTGTCCTTGTACCATTGTTTAAAAAAGAAATTGGGGAAGGACAACAAGCCCTTGCGGACCTTCAGGAAAGCATGTCAGAAACAGAACGGAGTGAAAGGTTAGATGCGCATTCAAAGAAAAAAGAGGATGCTAGCGAGATTATTAATAAAGGTACCTTATACCCATTTAGAGACCTACAAGCCCTGACATTAAATGATTCAGATTCTAATGAAAAATTACCGCTATCTGAGGAGGAGGAATTAGAGGAGGAAGCAGCCCGGTACAAAAATGAACACTTTCGCCCCGCCCGGCGAAAGAAAAGGTTAAAACTGAAAGTAAACAGGTCCCATAGCTTTCCCGCTCCCCTGCCTTCGGCTCCTCCGCCTTATGCATCTGGGAAATGCTCCACCTCCTTTTGTTCCCCGGAGGCGCGACATGCCATGAGGCAAATGTTCCCAATCTGCGTTTGTGTAGTTTGGTGCTTTGTTCAAAGTTAAGTGTTTTCAAAAAAGTATGTTTTGCATGTATTTTTTTACAGTCTTAAATTTTGACTGCTGAGAAGTTTCTATTGTACAAAACTTCATTTAAAAGGTTTTTCTACTGAATCCAGGGTATTCTGAAGATCGAAGCCTGTGTGTAAATGCTACCAAATGGCAAAAACCAACAATAAACCATTTGATTTTTACTTTTTTTCTAAATATCAATGCTTAACCAGAGCTATTTCAATTAATTTGTCAGTAGAGATTTAAAAACAGCTACCCATTTATTCCAGGAGTTAAAAACATAACCATATTCAATGAACCTGCAAGTTAAGTGTTAAAAATATGCTCTGTGACTCTGTACTACTAGTATTAGAACTAAAAAATCTTCCATGCAGCAAATGCTTAATGCTTTCCATAAATGTGGATTTGTCTGCCTTTATGTAATCTGTATTATATAGAGAAGGGAAAAAGTGTTGCTGCAACCTAATTGGTCACCCTTCTGTACTGGCCGGAGGGAAACAGCTTTGCCCCCTTGGACAGGATGCCAGTCACGGGGAGTACGCTGGACAATTAACGGCTTTTTACCTTTTGGAATACTTCTACTACATTTGAACTATGGCAGCTAGCCCAGCTTGGCTGTGAGTGGAAATATTCTGGCCTATGTGTGACCAGCATCCAATATCAAAACTTCACAAGGGCAGCAAATTTGTCTAACCAATTGTCTAGATATCTTTTAGGTAATTGGACTGGAGAATTTGACAGCTTGATGAACCAACTTCGTATGGCTATTGTCACCGTGAACTCGACTAGAGTGGACGCCTCCCTTGCTGAAGGACTGGCCTCCTGGATTACTGCTGCCGTCTCACACTTCAAACAATGGGCAGGGGTGGCAGGGTTTGGCCTATTTCTATGTGGAGGGATTATAATTATGCTCTGGATTATGTGTAGGCTCCGTGCCCAGCATCAGCGCGATAAAGTAGTCATTGCACAGGCCCTTGCGGCTTTGGAAGCAGGCTCCTCCCCAAACATTTGGCTTAGTATGCTGGAGAAGTAGTCAATGACGGGTAAGACCTGCTGCAAGTATTACCAACCTAAGACAGGGAACAGACCAAAAGCTGTCTGTCCACCCCATGACGGGTAAGGAATACCTCTGCAGAGGCAACCTAAGACAGGCATTCTCCCAGCCAATTTTAATAGAGTCTCTGACAGGTCATGTCGCAGCTGCGGCCCAGAGACCTTGCTCTATTAAAACAGAAAGGGGGAACTGTTGGCAGCCTACCACACAGACAATGTGTGCTGTGCCACGCCCTAAGATGGCGCCGACTTCCTGAGTCACTACAAGCCGCTTCCCGCCGTTGCCTTTGCATTGGACAAACTGCGCATGACTACTACTCTCTGGGCCCGCGCCTTGGGCATGCTAATGAGGCATCGGACGGTGCACCAATCCAGAGCATACCCGAACCCTCTGGACTGCTATATAAGCGGTGCTTCTGCCCCATTTCGGGGTCCTTCTCACAAAAGAGCTGTGCACAATAAATATTACCACAGAAGAATCCTGTTGTCCGCGTGAAGTTCTTGCCGGCGAGACTGCTGCGCGGGACACCCTCCCTGCTTCCTCATACCTTTTGGTGCTTAACTGAGTCATGCCCGCCTGTGTGTCAAGATAAGGTTCCCCTCCCTGCTTCCTCATACCTTGTGGTGCCTAACTGAGTCACGCCTGCCTGTGTGTCAAGATAAGGTTCCCCTCCCCGCTTCCTTATACCTTGTGGATTTTTTTTTTCTAAAATTCCTTACCCCACTCTCTGGGGGTCGATCTCCTCTGCCCCTGCGTGGGTTACGAGTTCGACCCCAGTGCACTGGTTTTTCTCCCAAATAAACCTCGTGTAATTACAGCAAGAACGGTCTCTGGCTGATTTTTTGGGCGTCATTCCATCCCGAGATTTGAGTGAGAGTTACCCCAGTCTCTGGGGGTCTTTCAGTTTTACAGGTCATGTGAAGTGGTTGTTAAACAAAACAATGGTTTTCTTGTAGGAAGATTCCTTTCCTTGCCACAGGGAGGGTAGATGTGGAAGAGTTGAAGCCAAAGAAAATGTGAGAGTATGTGGTCTAGGCGCAGCCTTGAGGGCCTGAACTTAGGCGCCCATGGGGAATTAGGGGAGAGAGCCCTGTTAGTGAGTATTTAGGAGGAACAATCAGTAGGAAGCAAGCTACAGAGTGGGTCAGCAGGTACCTGATAGTCCAGTTTAATGTTCAGTCTGAGATGACCGACCAGCTGGTGTTGACTTCAGGCAAAGAATTTGGAATCATGAGCACAAGTGAGTGTGTAGGGTGAGAATCAGAGCAGAGCTCTGTAAACCTGCAGGACGGGAGAAATTGTGCACGGAGCTTTAGGAGACTCCAGTGGAGCAGGGCCCGGTCAGCTGGCACCATAACAAAAACACCACAGACTGGTGGCTCAAACACAGAATTGATCTCTCACAGTTTTGGAGGCTGATAAGTCCAAGATGACTATAACCTCATGAATCAATCACTTTCCAAAGGCTCCACCTCATAATAACATATTAGGGGTCAGGATTTCAACATGTGGGTTTTAAGGGGGCACATTCAGTCCACAGTGCCCAGGAAGAGAGGGAAGTGGGTGTGACAGGGTTTCAGTAGCACAGACAGCCACTGAGAGGTCAGGTAGAATGACAAACATTTTTATTATATTTGAGTGATCTCGTTGCAGGAGTTACGTTGAGGTCCTGGGAGACCAAAGCTTGAAAACAACTGAAAGGTGAGAAAGTGACCATCATTTCCAGGAAGCTGGGCTGGAAGAAGCCAAAGGTGAGAGAGCTGTATCATCCGTGGGGGATGCTGAATGAAGAGAGAGAAGGGAGAGATGCAAAGAGATTGGGGAGGGAGCAGCCAGGAAGAATCGAGCAGACGAATCTGGTATAAGCAGAGAATATAACCTTAGATGACAGGATTCCTCTTACCCGAGCCACAACACAGGTAACATTGGGTACAACGAATGGAAAGTCTCCTCAGTCGATAGCCGTTGTGTAGGAACTGAGGAACATATTTCAAGGAGGGCATATTTGGAGGGAGGAGGGCTAGCAGTGAAGAAGATATCTAGGTTTGGGACACAGAAGTAACCAGAGGAAGTGAGGTGGATGTCATTAGAGTGTGGGATGTTAAGGACCTTTGAACTTCAGGACAGGTATTTCATAAGGATCCTATTCTGTCCAAGCTGTTGACAAGGTGAGGGTGGAGAGGGAGTTGGTGAGTTCAGTCCTGAATCTCTTGGTAACTGCATTCAGGTGCTCAGTAGAGGCTCACACACCAAGGCTGTGTGAGTGCTTATCTGATCCTCTGACATCAGAGGAGTGGTTGAGGGGGATGCACACTGCATGAGACCCTCCCGCTGATGTGTGAAGTAGGAGCTCTCAATTCTTAAACTCTTCCAGGGAGAGAAAAAAGCAGTACATAAATTATTTTAACCTATAGGCCACAGGACTAAAACCTTACTTAATCTAAGAATGGTTCCTACTGGTCTGCAGATGTAGCTCTGCTTTCAATTCCCAGGACCATAAACTCATAGAGTAAATAATAAAATCCAAAATGTTGGGAAGTAAGGGTAGAATTTTTGAAATGCTACATTACTAAAGGTAAGATTGAGATCTTTGTGCCAATACGGTTTGAACGTGCCAATACCGTTTGAACGTGTTTGAGCATTTGATCCTCAATTGTTTGAGAGTATTGTGCAACCATGGGGGCAGGAGGCATGGACCCTTGGTTCTGGATCAGAAGTCCAAAGTCAAGGAGTCAGAGAGGAGAAGTTCTGTTCCCCCTCCCAGCTTTGGGCGGCTTCAGGGGTTCTGGGCTTGTGACAGATGCTCTCGTGTCTGCATAGACTCTGCCTTCGTGTCTGCATAGACTCTGCCTTCGTGTCTGCATAGACTCTGCCTTCGTGTCTGCATAGACTCTGCCTTCGTGTCTGCATAGACTCTGCCTTCATGTCTGCATAGACTCTGCCTTTGTGTCTGCATAGACTCTGCCTTCATGTCTGCATAGACTCCATTCTCCCCTGTGTTGTGTCTCTTCCATTTCTGTTTCTTATGAAGTCACGCGCCATTTGGGGTCGATCCGGATAACCCAGAATGTGCATGTCTAAGCATCATCAACTTAATTATATCTCCAAAATCCTAGCTACAAATAGGTCACGTAGGTTCTAGGTAGGTATAACTTTTTGGTGGGACTACCATTCAACTCACTACAAACTCCAACAGATTTAAAAATTTTGATTTATAAATCAGAGTCTTTCTCTAAATGTATGTGTATGTTTAAGTTAAAATTTAAAACATGTTTATGTATTACATATAATTTATCATATACTTACTTCAGAATACCTTGCCTTTTCCCATAAAACAGTGTAAAGCACTCAGTGCTTAGTATGCTTTTAGTAATCTGAGAATAATCTAGAACTCCAGCTAAAATATAATAGATATTAGGAGCTAGAGAGATGGATCAGCGGTTAAGAGCACTGGATGCCCTTGCAAAGGATCTGGGTTTAATTCCCAGCACCCACTCACAACCACAGATAACTCCAGTAGCACGGGACCTGTTGCTCTCCTCTGGCCTCTGTGGACACCAGGCATGCACGTGGTAAACACTCATACACACAGGCAAACATTCATACATGTAGAATATAAATAAATTAAATAAATTTATTATTATTTTTTAGTTGGTTTTTTTTTTTTTTTTGAGATGGTGTCTCCCTTTAGTTCTAGCTGGCCTGGAGCTCACTCTGTAGACCAGGCTGTCCTTGAATGCACAGAGATCCACCTGCCTTTGCCTCCCAAGTGCTGGGATTAAAGGCGTGTGCCACCACACCTGGCTAATAAATTTATTTATTTATTTATTTATTTATTTATTTATTTATTTCAGGGGAGAGCGTGAATGCAGTCCCCCACTACCACAAATTATGCAGTAAAGTTTCCCGCATTTGGGGAAATCGCAGGGGTCAGCACATCTCAAGTGCAATGGATGAGACTCGCCCTGGGAAAACCACCTTCCTGATCATGGTATCTCCCTTGCCAGGTAAGTATATAAATTTATTTTTAATACACTTTAAAAATAATATTTAAAAATGTTAAAACTTAAAGATGTTTATTTTTAAAAGGCATTATTTTTTTAATTTTTTTTTATTAATTTTATTTATTTCTGTATGTGTATGGATGTACTGTCTGCATGCAAGTCTGTGCACCCATGTCGTGCAATGCCGCGGAGGTCAGAAGAGGGTGTCAGATTCCCCTGGAACTGGAGTTCTCCTGGAATTGGAGTTTCAGACGGTTCTCGGCCGCCACGTGGATGCTGAGAATCGAACCCCAGTCCTCTGCAAGAGCGGTCGGCACTCTTAACTGCTAGGCCATAAATGTTAATAACTTAGCAATGTCTATTGTCATTTATAGCAGGCTCAATCTACCACTTCGGTTTGTCTCTTGGTGTTTAAGAATCCTAAAGAAAAAGTCCAAGGGGCTGGAGAGATGAGTCAGTGGTTAAGAGCTCTTCCTGTTTCTGCAAAGACATGTGTTCAAATCCCAACACCCATATGGCAGCTAACCACCATCTGGAACTTGAGTTCCAGGGATCTGATGCTCTCTTCTGTCCTCTGCAGGCACTGCATGACATGGACACACACACACACACACACACACACACACACACACACACATAATAAAAATAAATAAGATATTTTTTAAAAAAGAAAGAAAAAAATCCAGAAGGCAAAACCATTCAAGACTTCCTGTGCGTCCCTTTAGCCCCAAGCCTCTGAAGAGTTCCAGAACTTCCCTTTGCCTTTGAGGACAATAGTTAGAAAGATCTATCAAAAGTTCCAGAGTGAAGATTATAAACAGACCCAGAAGACATGTCTGTAGCCTGGTAACACTTCTCAGGGGCAGCAATACAGCTTTGTGGATAGCAGCCCTGAGCCACTGCATGCAGCGCAGGACAACGACAGGCAGCAGAGAGAATGGAGTGGGCCTGGCGTGCGAACCTGCTGCTGCAGCTCCCAGAACAGCTCTTCTGTAGACTCAAAACTATGCCATTAAAATAATGAGAAAGCAGAAACATTTTAATGCCTGATGGCCACAGAAAATGGGTTTCTTATACCATCAACCAATAATTTTGCTTATAATTTCCAACAATTATATAGTCAACAATTTTTACTTTTACTTTGATCTCAAATTGAAGCTGATTACAAAGCATTTCAAAATTATTTATTTATTTATGCTTTTTGTGTATGAATGCTTTGCCTGTATTATGTAAGTGCACCACATACATGTAATGCAGGTGAAGGCAAGAAGAGGGCACTGGATGCCTAGGAACTAGCATTATGGACATTTGTTAGTCACCATGTTGGTGACAGGAATTGAACCCAGGTCCTATGCAAGAGCAGCCGATGTTCCTAACCACTGAGCCATCTCTCCAGCCCCCATTACAGAGCATTTATAATTGCAAATTTTGCCATATAAAACCAAAATTAATATACAAGAACCCCTGAACTCTCTCCCCATGTCTTAACTTCTCTTACTGATATAGATTTCTCACATTAAGAGCAAGTTACAAGACTGCCTGAGAGTGCCTGGATCTGGCCTCCAACTCAAGTCAAACCAGGCCCATTCTCTTACATTGGGGCATGTAAGGCCCCTCTTACTGCTCCAGGGCTAGGCTTTTCTGCCCTTCAGAAGGGGCCCAGCCCTTCCAGACTTCCTGAGAGTGCCTAAATTGCCCCCCCCCCCCGTGATCTTCTCAAACCATGCTGCTACTGCTGGCCATTAGGGGCCCAGACCTTAGGAGGAAGCCTGAGAATCCCTGAGTGGTGGCTGACTTGGGCCTCTGTGTGAGCTCCCAGGTAGCCAGACTAAAGCCACCTGGTCCCTCCAATATAAAATCAAGAGAGAACTGAAGCCTAGACCAAGAAGCTTTGAACCCAGCAAGAAAGCAACCAAGGCACAGCAATAATACAAACAGAATGAGACATCAACCCGAAGACCGAAGGCTTGGCTTTCATAACAGAATCACAAGCAACAAAAGAAATCCACATGCCAAAATCACAACAACAAATAATAGTTTGCAAAACCAAAATGATGTGTTTCCACCAAATACCACCAGTCCCACAGAAGAGTTCTACAATGAGAATTCTCTAGCGATAACTTAGGACACAGAATTTAAAAGAACAATCATAAACATGATCGATAAATTTATTTATTTTTTTTTCAGAATTTTTTATTATTATTTATGTGTATGAATGTACTGTCTGCATGTAGTTTGGTGCACCCGTGTCATGCAATGCCAAGGAGGTCAGAAGAGGGCATTGGATTCCCCTGGAACTGGAGTTAGAGATGGTTCTTAGCTGCCATGTGGGTGCTGGGAATCAAACCCGGGTCCTTTGCAAGAGCAGTCAGTGCTCTTAACTGCTGAGCCATCTCTCCAGCCCCGATCAATAAATTTAAAGAACACACAAAGAAATCAAAGAACTAAAAGAAGATGGAGATAAACTTCTGACTGAATTCATAAAAGAGATAGAAATATTGAAGAAAACTCAGGCTAAAATGAAGAAGGAAGTGAAAAATTCAATAAGCCAATTTGAAAGAATGAAAACAGAATATAAAGACTGAATGATAAAGTTGAAGAATTGAACCACTCAAGCAAAGATTATGAAAAATTAGAAAAACACAGGAATGGAATATGCAGGAAACATAGGACACCATGAGAAGGCCAAATTTACACATCATAGTACAGCAGAAGGAAATGAAATTCACAGGTTAATGTTGATCAGATCTTCAAAAGGATTGTAGAGGAAAGTTTTCCCAAATTAAGGAAAGACATTCCCATACAAATATAAGAAGCACATAGAAAACCAAATAGACAAGGCCAGAAAAGAAATCCCCACAGCATATCATAGTAAAATCAGTAAATGTGCAGAACAAAGGGAGAATACTGAAAGCTGCAAAAGAGAAAAAAGCCACATTTAAAGAAAAATCCATCAAAATCACAGCCGACTTGTCAATGCAAACTATGAAAGCCAGAAGAGCCTGGAGCAAAGTGTCCTCAGTTCTAAATGACCATGGATGGCAACCCAGAATACTTTACCCAGCAAAAATGTCTGTTATAGTTGAAGGGGAAAGAAAAGTCTTCCATGACATGAATAGGTTGAAAGAATTCATGTACACAAAACTAACCTTTTGGAGAATTCTTGAAGCAATACAAAGACCAGAAAAAGAAATGACTGACTGTTCCCAACAGGCAACAGAAATGACTGTCCCCAACAGGCAACGTAAATGACTGTCCCCAACAGGCAATGGAAATGACTGTCCCCAACAGGCAATGGAAATGACTGTCCCCAACAGGCAACAGAACTGACTGTACCCAACAGGCAACAGAAATGACTGTACCCAACAGGCAACAGAACATAAATGAAGGTCTAACTGTGGAAACACAAAATTAGACCAAAAGTGCAAACAGAAGTTAAAATGATGGCAACTGATACACAACTTTCAACAATAATTAATTAATTAATTAATTAATTNCATAACAAAATAATTTTTTTACTTTCATTTTTAAAAATTATAAAGTCGGGCTGGAGAGATGGCCTAGCGTTTAAGAGCACCAACTGCTCTTACAGAGGACCCAGGTTCAATCCCCAGCACCCACATGGTGGCTGAACCGTCTGAAACTCCATTCCAGGAGAAATCCAGTCCAGGGGAATCTGACATCTCTCTGACCTCCACGGCATTGCATGACATGGGTGCACACACCTGCATGCAGACAGTATATTCAAACACATACAGAAATAAATAAAATTAAAAAAATTATAAAGTCAAAATATATCAATTTTTACCTGTAATTAATAACAGACCAGCATCATGAGGTGAAATCTTCCAAGAAGTATTTCCTCAGTGTTATTACACAGAGACCGGTCTGGGGAGGAGTTGGGGCAAAGCTGCATCTCACAGTGGAAGCTGAATTTGACAGTGTGTAAGAATCTCCCTCGTGGTACTCATTTTGAAGGCATGATGGGGTCATGGAGAACAGCTGAGGCTTGGAACCTGAAAAGCCAGGAGAGACCATTGGTGAAGGTGCAGCCCTCAGTTACAGTGGAGACCCCAGTGTACTGGAGAGGCAAAGAACTGCAGGATGACCACTAAGGATGCAGCAGTTGTGCAGTGGAGGCATCCGGAACCTAGGAGACGCTTGTGTTGCTGTGCTTCAGGTGGTCTGGTGAAGTCCCCCAATCTGAGCTCTGCGCACACCCCTCTGGTTTCTTTATATTAGCTAGGCATTCTTTATATCTCCTCTCTCTCTCCTGTCTAATGCTCCCTCTACCATCTCCATCTGAAGTGTCTCCATTTCCCGCATTTCCCTAGATAACTCATGACTCCTGTGGCCCCACCTCTCCAGTTCTCCTTCCCATCTATTCACACGGCTCCTGGATAACCCTGGCTCTCCCCCTCTCGTGTAAATACTCCATTCTACCCATTTCTCCTTCGTAATGCCTGTCTCCTACTGTTCTGCCTCATGTTCCTTCTTCCCTTCACCCCCCCTTGGTTCCTTTCCATTTGCCTGGCTCCTGCAGTTACATCAGGATATATGCTCACATATAAGGATGTGGTGCTAGGATCACCAAATGGAGAACATAAGTCATTCATTTTTCTGAGTTGTGTTATTCACTTAGTTTAACAGTTTCTAGTTCCATCCATCTGCAAATGTCATGATTTCATCTTTTCTGGGGCAGTTGACCCTGCAGTTGGACAGCTGAAGAAGGCACAACGACAGGGCTGATGGCCCTGCAGCCAAACCCACAGCTGTGAGACTAACGGTCCCACAGCCAAACACACAGTTGTGGAGCTGCCACAACCAAATGAACTGAAGAGCCAGGTGTGGGGTTACAGCCCCACAACCAAGAACACACAAAACAACAGGCCCGGGGAACACCCATGTGTGGTTGCAAATATGTGAAAATCATTTATTCTATGTAACAGGCAGCTTATACGTATTTGGGGAAGGCAGCCGCTACATCTCATGACATCAGCTCTCAGTGCCAATTTTAGACCCCACACCATCACATCATCCCAGATTTGGGGTGTATTCAGAAAAGGGCGTGACTGACAAGCAAGCAACAGTGACTTCTGAGCATGTGCCTGCATCTTTGCTCTACGTAGTGTGCTAGCAGCTTGGTAACCTGCACATGCTCAGATACGTCTGAGTCAAGGATTGCTGTCCCACAGTCCTTCTTTACCACTGAATAAAACTCCATGTGTGTAAATGTGCCACATTTTCATCATCCACTCGTCAGTTAGGTAGGGACACCTAGTTGTTCCCATCTCTTAGATATTGAAAGAGCAACAACAAAATGGATGTACAGGTATCTCTGCAGTAGGTAGAGTCTCCTGTATTATGCAAGGAGTCACATAACTGGTCAATGGTAGGTTCATTTTTAGTCTTTTAAGAGTTTTCCACACTGCTTTTCCTTAGGGGTTACATGAGTTTGCAATCCCACAGCAGTGAAACGAGTTTCTCCTTTCCTCGCATCCTCTCCAGCATTTTTATCCTTATTTTCTTGTTCTTAGCCAGTTCTAAACTAGAGTAAGATGACATCTTAAAGTAGTTTTAATTTCCATTCTCTAATTACTAGTGATGTTGAACACTTTTTTTTTTCACTTTTGAAACAAGGTCTCCCTGTAGTCCCAACGTGCCTGGAACTCACTAGTAGACCAGGCTGGACTTGAACTCACAGAGATCTCTACCGTTGTTGCTGACTCTCTTAAGTGGCTTCTGCCAAAATAATACCTACATCTGCCTGCCTCTGCCTCCTGAGTGCTGGGATTACAGGCATGTGCCACCATGCCTGGCTTGAGTAAAACACTTTTTAAGATTGTTTCTTAGACATTTTTATTTTTCTCTTGAGAAGTCTCTGTTCAGATCTTTAGCCAAGTCTTTTATTGGGTCATTTGTTTTCTTGGTCCTTTATTTTTTGAGTAATTTACATATTCTGGATGTTAAACCTCTGTCAGATGTGTCACTGGTGAAGGTTTTCTTGTTTTTTTCTTTAGTTTGTTTGCTTGGTTGTTTTTTGTTTTTGTTTTGTTTGTTTTGTTTGCTGTACAGAGGCTTTTTAGTTTAATGAGATCCCACTTGTTGATTGTTGACCTTAATTCCTGAGCAATGATATATTATTTAAAAAGACCTTACACTTAATCTTGTAGGTTACTGCCACTGTTTTCTTCTAAACTTTCAAGTTTCAGGTTTCATATGAGGTTTTTGATTGATTTGGAGTTGTCTTTTGTGCACAGATGAGAGTCCAATTTCTTCTACAGGTAGAGATCCAGTTTTGTCAACACTATTTGTTAAAGATGCTGTCTTTTTTCCAATGTATTTCTGGCAACTTGTCAATATGAGGCAGCTGAAATTGCATGCACTCAGTTTGATGTCTTCATTATGTTTTATTGATCTATGTGTCTATTTTTGTGCTAATACCATGCTGTATTTTATGACTATAGCTCTGTAGTGTAGTTTGAGCTCTGGTATGGTGATCTCCTCAGCATTGCTCTTTGTGCTCAGGGTTACTTTGACCACTGGGGTCTTTTGTGACCTTTGATGAGAATGAAGTGACCCTCTTTGTCTCTTCTGATTGTTTTTAGTTTACAGTCTATTTTGTCAGATATTAGAATTGCAACCCTAGCTTTTCTTCTTAGTACCATATGCTTAGGATATTCTTTTTCATCCTTTCATCTTAAGTAGTGCCTCTCCTTTGAAAACGAGATGGGTTTTTTTGGAGACACCAAAAGGATGGATTTGGTTTCTTAATCATTCAACTAGCTTGTGTCTTTTCACTAGGGAGTTCAGTCCATTGATATTTAAACTTATTATTGAGCTGGGTGTGGTGGCCTTTAATCTCAGCACTTGAGGCAGAGGCAGGCAGATCCTGGGAGTTCAAGCCAGCCGTACCTGGTCTATATAGTGAGTTTCAGGACAGTCAGATCTACAGGGAGACCCTGTCTCTCAAATTACTCTAATAACACGGCAACCCAGAATACTTTACCCAGCAAAAATGTCTGTTATAGTTGAAGGGGAAAGAAAAGTCTTCCATGACATGAATAGGTTGAAAGAATTCATGTACACAAAACTAACCTTTTGGAGAATTCTTGAAGCAATACAAAGACCAGAAAAAGAAATGACTGACTGTTCCCAACAGGCAACAGAAATGACTGTCCCCAACAGGCAACGTAAATGACTGTCCCCAACAGGCAATGGAAATGACTGTCCCCAACAGGCAATGGAAATGACTGTCCCCAACAGGCAACAGAACTGACTGTACCCAACAGGCAACAGAAATGACTGTACCCAACAGGCAACAGAACATAAATGAAGGTCTAACTGTGGAAACACAAAATTAGACCAAAAGTGCAAACAGAAGTTAAAATGATGGCAACTGATACACAACTTTCAACAATAATTAATTAATTAATTAATTAATTAATTAATTAATTTAGAGACAGGGTCTCCCTGTAGATCTGACTGTCCTGAAACTCACTATATAGACCAGGCTGGCCTTGAACTCCCAGAGATCTGCCTGCCTCTGCCTTCAAGTGCTGAGATTAAAGGCCACCACACCCAGCTCAATAATAAGTTTAAATATCAATGGACTGAACTCCCTAGTGAAAAGACACAAGCTAGTTGAATGAATTAAGAAACCAAATCCATCCTTTTGGTGTCTCCAAAAAAACCCATCTCGTTTTCAAAGGAGAGGCACTACTTAAGATGAAAGGATGAAAAAGAATATCCTAAGCATATGGTACTAAGAAGAAAGCAGGGGTTGCAATTCTAATATCTGACAAAATAGACTGTAAACTAAAACTAATCAGAAGAGACAAAGAGGGTCACTTCATTCTCATCAAAGGTCACAAAAGACCCCAGATGGTCAAAGTAACCCTGAGCACAAAGAGCAATGCTGAGGAGATCACCATACCAGAGCTCAAACTACACTACAGAGCTATAGTCATAAAATAGCATGGTATTAGCACAAAAATAGACACATAGATCAATAAAACATAGATGAAGACTCAAACTTGAGTGCATGCAATTTCAGCTGCCTCATATTTGACAAAGTTGCCAAGAATACATTGGAAAAAAGACAGCATCTTTAACAAATAGTGTTGACAAAACTGGATCTCTACCTGTAGAAGAAATTGGACTCTCATCTGTGCACAAAAGACAACTCCAAATCAATCAAAAACCTCAATATGAAACCTGAAACTCTGAAAGTGTTAGAAGAAAACATTGGCAGTAACCTACAAGATATAAGTGTAAGGTCTTTTTAAATAATATATCAGTTGCTCAGGAATTAAGGTCAACAATCAACAAGTGGGATCTCATTAAACTAAAAAGCCTCTGTACAGCAAACAAACAAAAACAAACAAACAAAACAAAACAAAAAACAACCAAGGAAGTGAAGAGAAAACCCACAGAGTGGGAACAACTCTTCACCAGTGACACATCTGACAGAGGTTTAACATCCAGAATATGTAAATTACTCAAAAAATAAAGGACCAAGAAAACAAATGACCCAATTAAAAGACTGGCTAAAGATCTGAACAGAGACTTCTCAAGAGAAGAAATAAAAATGTCTAAGAAACATCTTAAAAAGTGTTTTACATCAAGCCAGGCATGGTGGCACATGCCTGTAATCCCAGCACTCAGGAGGCAGAGGCAGGCAGATGTAGGTATTATTTTGGCAGAAGCACTTAAGAGAGTCAGCAAGCAACAGGTAGAGATCTCTGTGAGTTCAAGTCCAGCCTGGTCTACATAGTGAGTTCCAGGACAGTTGGGACTACAGGGAGACCTTGTTTCAAAAAGTGAAAAAAAAAAAGTGTTCAACATCACTAGTAATTAGAGAAATGGAAATTAAAACTACTTTAAGATGTCATCTTACTCTAGTTAGACTGGCTAAGAACAAGAAAATAAGGATAAAAATTGCTGGAGAGGATGCGAGGAAAGGAGAACACTCGTTCACTGCTGGTGGGATTGCAAACTCATGTAACCCCTAAGGAAAGCAGTGTGGAAAACTCTTAAAAGACTAAAAATGAACCTACCATTTGACCCAGTTATGTGACTCCTTGGCATATACTGGAAGGACTCATCCTACTGCAGAGATACCTGTACATCCATGTTTGTTGCTGCTCTTTTCAAATATCTAAGAGATGGAAGCAACCTAGGTGTCCCTCAACTGACGAGTGGATGATGAAAATGTGGCACATTTACACAATGGAGTTTTATTCAGTGGTAAAGAAGGACTGTTGGGACAGCAATCCTTGACTCAGACGTATCTGAGCATGTGCAGGTTACCAGTCTGCTTAGCACACTACGTAGAGCAAAGGATGCAGGGCACATGCTCAGAAGTCACTAGTTGGCTTGCTTGTCAGCACGCCCCTTTTCTGAATACACCCCAGAAGCTGGGATGATGTATGATGGTGTGGGGGTCTAAAATTGGCCACTGAGAGCTGATGTCATGAGATGTAGCGGCTGCCTTCCCCAAATACGTATAAGCTGTCTGTTACATAGAATAAATGAATTTTCACAGATTTGCACCACCTGGTGTGTTCCCCGGGCTGTTGTTTTGTGTGTTCTTGGTTGTGGGGCTGTCAACCCCACACCTGGCTCTTCAGTTCATTTGGTTGTGGCAGCTCCACAACTGTGTGTTTGGCTGTGGGACCGTTAGTCTCACAGCTGTGGGTTTGGCTGCAGGGCCATCAGCCCTGTCGTGTGCCTTCTTCAGCCTGTCCAACTGCAGGGTCAACTGCCCCAGAAAAGATGAAATCATGACATTTGCAGATGGATGGAACTAGAAACTGTTAAACTAAGTGAAGTAACACAAACTCAGAAAAATGAATGACTTATGTTCTCCATTTGTGGATCCTAGCACCACATCCTTATATGTGAGCATATATCCTGATGTAACTGCAGGAGCCAGGCAAATGGAAAGGAACCAAGGGGGGTGAAGTGGAAGAAGGAACATGAGGCAGAACAGTAGAAGACAGGCATTACGAAGGAAGAAATGGGTAGAATGGAGTATTTACACGAGAGGGGGAGAGCCAGGGTTATCCAGGAGCTGTGTGAATAGATGGGAAGGAGAACTGGAGAGGTGGGGCCACAGGAGTCATGAGTTATCTAGGGAAATGCGGAAATGGAGACACTTCAGATGGAGATGGTAGAGGGAGCATTAGACAGGAGAGAGAGAGGAGATATAAAGAATGCCTAGCTAATATAAAGAAACCAGAGGGGTGTGCGCAGAGCTCAGATTGGGGGACTTCACCAGACCACCTGAAGCACAGCACACAAGCGTCTCCTAGGTTCCGGATGCCTCCACTGCACAACTGCTGCATCCTTAGTGGTCATCCTGCAGTTCTTGCCTCTCCAGTACACTGGGGTCTCCACTGTAACTGAGGCTGCACCTTCACCAATGGTCTCTCCTGGCTTTTCAGGGTTCCAAGCCTCAGCTGTTCTCCATGACCCCATCATGCCTTCAAAATGAGTACCACGAGGGAGATTCTTACACACTGTCAAATTCAGCTTCCACTGTGAGATGCAGCTTTGCCCCAACTCTCCCCAGACCGGTCTCTGTGTAATAACACTGAGGAAATACTTCTTGGAAGATTTCACCTCAATGATGCTGGTCTGTTATTAATTACAGGTAAAAATTGATATATTTTGACTTTATAATTTTTTTAATTTTATTTATTTCTGTATGTGTTTGAATATACTGTCTGCATGCAGGTGTGTGCACCCATGTCATGCAATGCCGTGGAGGTCAGAGAGGATGTCAGATTCCCCTGGAACTGGAGTTCTCCTGGAATTGGAGTTTCAGATGGTTCTCAGCCACCATGTGGGTGCTGGGGATTGAACCTGGGTCCTCTGTAAGAGCAGTTGGTGCTCTTAACCGCTAGGCCATCTCTCCAGCCCGACTTTATAATTTTTAAAAATGAAAGTAAAAAATTATTTTGTTAATGAACAACAAAGATGCATTATATAGTTCAATTAATTTTTAAAAATACCTGATGCGCTTTTATTCTCAAGTGTATGTTGGGAAGCAGGTGGACCTTTTTAGAAAACTTCTTAGTATAAAAAAAAAAAACCCAAACCAAAACAAAACAAACTTCTTAGTGCCACAAGATTTCTCTTGTAATAACTCTGATGAGCTGGATGAAATCTCCCCAACCTCTAACAAGCCATTTCTGGAAAGTTAGATAGCATGATGATTTATGGTCGACAATGAATAAATTACTAAGTACAATGTACAAAACACTACAGGATCTGTTATGTAGTATGACATCTTACCTCGTTGATTATTGTTCCCAAGTTACAATGTCCATAAATCATCTCATATCAAATATTACCTTCCTCAGTAGGTATTTTCTTAAAGTGCTTGTTCTTCAATCGGAAGTTGTTAGAAGAGACCATCTATCTATATAGTTTGTTTACTTGAAAACACCAAATTTCAATCTGTGTCTCATAGTTTAGGGATTAACAGTCATCAAAAAGGTTATCAAGGAAGCCTAGAAAAATAAAAGTAGCATATAAGAAGATCTGAAGCAGGAAGACAAAGTTGAGAGAAATCCAGCCAAGAGATAAAACCCCCAGGGCAAGATGGAGGTGGGCACAGGAGGGACAGTGAAGAGGGCAAGGATGGGTAGCAGGGCAGAAATAACACAACAGCATGCTGAGGGAGTGGATACTAGAATCTAGACACTTCAGGGGCTCCAGAAGAGCCAAGAAGACCAATACAGCATGAACATTGAAGGTGCAAAGGAATAAAATGATCCTGCATTGAAGAAGCTCAAGGTATGTACATTGGAGGTCACAGATTCCAGTAAAAGCACAAAGTACAGAAACATTGCAGGTACAATATTAAAAAATGTGTTAATTAGGGCCTGGAGAGATGGCTCACTGGTTAAGAGCACCTGGTTGCTCTTGCAGAGGACCAGGGTTAAGTTCCCAACACCCACGTGATAGCTAACAACCATCCTAAATCCAGTTTCAGGGGAATTTGACACCTTCTTCTGACTCTGTGGGCATTGCATGATATGGTGAACTTAAACATATGCAGGCAGTATACTCATACACATAAAATAAAAATAATAAATATTAAAAAAACAGAGGGAAGTATATTAGTCCAAAAACCTACTGGCAATTTACACATACAATATGTCCACATGAGTCCCTGTGTATAGCTACATAACAAGAAACTGTCAGATGGGAGAAAATTTCCTTTGAGTTGTTGGCCAGGGTAGTCTGAGAGACTCCCAAAATGACACAGGCTATTGGCACACCCCTTGAGTTCCTCCCAGAGCTTGAAGGTAAGACCCTATTGCTGAAGACAGGACATACTTTGGGTGCAAGATTTGGAGTAATGGAGCTGGAACTGACCTGGAAGCCAGCTCCCTGAAGGCTAGCTCTCATAGCTGTAGAAAGCACTAAACAAGCTGCTAGGGGGCTGGAGAGATGGCTCAGTGGTTAAGAGCACCAACTGCTCTCTCAGAGGACCTGGGTTCAATTCCCAGCACCTACATGGTGACTAAGAACTGCCTTTAAGCTGGGCGTGGTGGCATTTGGGAGGCAGAGGCAGGCAGATCTCTGTGAGTTCAAGGCCAACCTGGTCTACAGAGTGAGTTCCAGTCCAGCTGAGGCTATAGGGAGACCCTGTCTCAAAAAAAGAAAAACAAAAACAAAACAACAAGCTGCTAAACATCAATTGATGGTCCATCCCCAGCTTCGATGACCAACACAGCAAATGACATTGGTGCAGTAGCGGTATTTTTATCTTGGGGGTGTTCCACAGCTGCCCTCTCATGTGTGATACTGTCAACATGCCAAAAAGACGTGGCTGCAGAGGTCATAGATATCAGAGAAAACCCCAAGGTTGTCACATCTCTAGACAAGTGTAATTTTTTACTATGTGCAAAATATGGATCCTAATACTGACAGACGAGTGTCCTAATACTGACAGACGAGTGTCCTAATACTGACAGATGAGTGTCCTAATACTGACAGACGAGTGTCCTAATACTGACAGACGAGTGTCCTAATACTGACAGACGAGTGTCCTAATACTGACAGACGAGTGTCCTAGTACTGACAGAAGAGTGTCCTAATACTGACAGACAAGTGTCCCAGTCGCCACCCACTGAAGAAGCTTCTCTTTCAACAGACAGAGATTATCACAGAGTTTCACAACTGGTCATACACAGAGATTGTCTGTAAACTGCTTAAGCCTAAGTGGCACGTCGACAATGCAACGTCCGTGCTCATGGAACATAGAATAAGAGGTAAAGAGAACACTAATGCATCTATCAACTCTCATCAATGAAGCTCCCTCATGCAACAGAGGGCCAGGCACACAAAATGTCACAAATGGCCAAAGCGTAGAGAATAAGAGTCTGCAGAGTGTTGGGTTCTTGGACAGGACTCATATTAAACTCCACCCATCCAGGGCTCAGGGACCATTATGGAAGATGAGGCAGAAAGATTGTAAGAGCCAGGGAGGAGGTGCATGATTGAAGCCTTGGCTGTTCTTCCTCCCTTTGACTAGAGCTCCTGGATCACCCCAGCCCACTGGCCAGTGACCCAGGTCTTAGCCCTGGTAGAGAGGGGGGAGAGAGAGGAAGTGCAAGCCCAGAGAAAGAAAGAAAGAAAGAAAGAAAGAAAGAACAAAAGAAAGACAGAGAGACAAAGAAAGAGAAAGAGCAAGGAAAGGACAAGAAAAAGATGGACTCAAGGATGAGACTGGGAGGAATTCCAGGAAGGAACAACTCAGCTTTATTACTGTAATTTGGGGAATTTATAGTGGACTAATTGGGGGTTGGGGCACACAGGATTTTACACAATATACTCCAGATCACTACAGGAATGTGACAATGTTTTGCCCAAAGCATCAAAAACAGTGGTGCCAGGCAGGTTTTACAAGCAAGCAAGAGATCAGCAGGACTCCGGCCTGAGGGCTGGGGGTTGCCAGCTGACTTCCTAAGTGCTTCTGCCAAACGGAATCTCCACACATGATCTTATGGAAATAGAGTCCTACAGGCTCCTGAGACCTTGCTCAGATGAACCTACAGCAATGGTGTCAGCACGCACAAGACCCTTGCAAACTCAAGCAGACAAAACCCAGCCCAGAACTGTGGAAATGGACAGCAGATCCCATCTTACAGAATTATTGGTCTCTCGTTATTGCTGAGTGAAGAAGAGCTGATCATCTTAAAGGAAAGGACTCTAGAAAGGCCCAGTAGACCCCAGTGGATGAAGTTGCACCGAAGGACGCTCTGGGGACAGTAACTTGACATGATACAGGCCTTAACACAAATGACTGAATATAGGAACTCCGGTGTGGCGGGAGTGACAGGAAGGTGCTAGTGAGGAACAGGGGAAAGTCGAGTAATATATTCTGTGAGAAATACAGAAAATCCAATAAAAATTTACACATAAAGAGCAAGTTACCATCACAGAAATCTAGAACAGCTGTCAAGATTTGAAAGCTTAGGCTCATTAGGGCACATGCAATTTTGGTTAATTTACATAAATTTCAACATCTTTCATGATGTGTGTGTGAATGTGAGTCCAGATACACATGTGTGCACATGCATGTGGAGCCCAGAGTCTACTTGGGTATCTTTCCTCAGGAGCCACCCAACTCAATTGTTTAATATTATTTTTATTTTTTAATTAAACATTTTATTTATTATTTTAATGTGTATGAGTGTATTGCCTGCATGCATGTAATTGCACCCATGTCATGCAATGCCCATGGAGATCAGAAGAGGGTATCAGATTCCCCTGGAAGTTGATTTACAGACAGCTGTTAGCTACCATGTGGGTGCTGGGAATCAAACCCAGTTCCTCTGTAAGAGCAGCCAGTGCTCTTAACCACTGAACCATCTCTCCAGCACACATTATTTTTATTTTATTTGTATGAGCATATTATTTTGATGTATGTAAGTGCACTCATGTTGTGCAATGTCTGTGGAAGACAGAACGGGCATCGGATCCCCTGGAACTGGAGGTACGGCCGGTGTTAGCCAGCACATGGTGCTGGGGAATGAACCTGGGTCCTCTGCAAGAGCAAGTGCTCTTAACCACTGAGCCATTGCTCTAGCCCCTCAACTTGATTTTTGAGACAGAGTCTGTCACTGGCATCTGGATCTCACCAGGGTGGCTAGGCTGGCTGGTCCCCAAGGCCAATGGTTCCTCTCACCTGTACCTCCGCAGAGCTGAGATCACAAGCACGTACACAATGCCCGCTTTTCACCTGGATGTTGGGGATTGAGTGTCTGTCCTCCTGCTTTCACGGAGGCAGCTGTTTTCCCAGCCCCCCCCCCCCATCTTCTTATTCATGTGCAAAAAGAAGAGTCTGGGCCTGAAGCTGGACCACTCGTTAGTTCACTTAACAAACACATTCATGGCATCTACCGTTTGCTTTCTGGCTGGTCATTAACAGAGCCAGGTGTGTGAAGATAGAGTTGCTGGAGACAGGCTCAGATCCTGACACTGTGATTCTGTTCTTTAAACATCTGCACAGGTCTCTAGTCAGGCCACTGATTCTGCCTTCACCACATGCTGCACCAGCCAGCCCTCTTCCTCTTGTCTGCTGATGTCTCCAGGGTCCCTGTCCCCGGTTTCCCCACACTCAGCTGCACTGCGTACTCTTCACTCCGCCCTGCTCCTCCTCCAGCTCTAATACTTCCCATTGCTGTTATGAAAGCCGTGTCTCAGTTCTTAGGCCGTGGTCAAGATCATTTGTAATTGTCTGATCCTCACCTCTATTTGTGTCTACCTTTACACAGGAATCGAATCCCATATTTAGTCAGAGCTGTCTCCCCATTCTTCCCCAAGCAAACCTCATAACTACTAGTCTGCACTTGCTGGGCCCCTTCCTGATGTGCTTTCCAGGGAAAGGTGCTAATCCTGTAAGCCTCCAACAAAGCCACCTACTCTCCAGGAAGGCTTCCCCAGAACCACAAGCCACATCCTCATTCCCTCATTTACCTTCTGAGTTCACATATTTTAGAGCATTATAGCCTCTTCTTTGTTAAACACGCAGGTCTCACAGCTTCAACACCTTGGGTGGCTTTTAAAGTAAAGGTCCTGTGTCATACCTTTCTTTTTTAGCTGTGACTAAGGCCCACAACACAGGAGCAAAAGTTGAGATTTCTTTTTTGTTGTTGTTGTTGTTTGGTCTTTTTGATTTTTTTTCACATAAATTTATTTATATTTTTTAACAAATCTAGACCCGTGTTCCCGCCCATTCCCCCACCCCGCAAGAGCTAATGCATTCTGCCAAACATGCTTTTTATCTGTTTCTCAGTCTTTCTCAATATTCTCCATGAGGAAGTTGACTGTTTTGAGCAGAAGTTCACTGTTTCAGTCAGTTCTTTGATGCAGTCCTTTCTGTTGTTGTTGTTGTTTCCAATATGCATTACGAACAACTGCTTTGGACAAAAGCTCAGGGGGTCCTACACAAGAAATACTTACAACTAGGTAATTAGCACTAGCATCCACAGATGAGGGATACCATTCGTTGTTTGTTTTTCTGGGACTGTGTTACTTCACTCAGCATGATGTCCTCTAGCTCCAGCCATTTTCCTGCAAAGCTTGTGATGTCATCTTTACTGCTGCATAGAACTCCATTGTGTAGATGTACCACATTTTCTCTATCCACTCATCAGTTGAGGGGCATTTAGGGTGGTTCCAGCTCCTTGCTATTGTGAAGAGAGCTGCAATAAACATGGCCGTGCATGTATCTCTGTGGTGGCATGAGTCTGGAGGGTACATGCCCAGGAGTGGTATGGCTGGGTCGGGTGGCAAGTTCATTCCAAGTCTTCCAAGGGTTCTCCACACTGCTTTCCATAGTGGCTGTATGAGTTTACATTCCCACCAACAGTGGATGAGTGTTCCCTTTTCCCCACAACCTCTCCAGCACTTGGTATTATTTGTTTTCTTGATCCTAGCCAGTCTTATTGGAGTAAGATGATATCTTAAAGTGGTTTTGATTTGCATTTCCTTAATGATTAGTGATGTTGAACACTTCTCGAGGTGTTTCTCAGACATCTCTAATTCCTCACTTGTGAAGTCTCTGTTCAGTTCTTTGCTCCATCTATTGAGTGGGTCATTTGTTTTCTTTTTTCTTTGTTTTTTGAGTAATTTATATATTCTGGAAATCAATGCTTTGTCAGATGTATCTGCGGTGAAGATTTCCTCCCACTCTGTGGGATTTCTCTTCACTTCTTTGATTGTTTCTTTTGATGTACAGAAGCTTTTGAGTTTAATGAGGTCCCATTTGTCAATTGTCGACCTTAATTCTTGTGCGAGACTGAATTTCTTTATCTGGTAGTTTTTCCTAATGTTTTCTTGATGTTTCTTCATGATTTCCAGGCGGTATGGGCAAGGATAACTTGTCCTCTCTGAACTTCCATTACATTATTTGAAAACTTGGGACATCAAGACTGGCCACCCCAGTCACTCACTACTTAATGAGTAGTTACTCATTACACTTAATATGAGCAAGGTGCTTAAAAAGAACGTGATATGTAGTACGTGCAGGAGAAGTGTTCATTGGAGGGCTGTGTAAATCAAAATGTGAGCCCAGGGTGAAGTGCTGGGCCTGGAGTAAACATTCAGGAAGTATTACCTATTATTATTTTTTTAACATGTGGAGAGGCCTGGTAGAAAACAATCATAATTATTTTATTGCCACGTATTTAAAATTTATGAGCTAGTATTGTGATGTGTGTGTATGTGGGCATGTGTGTATATGCTGGCATGTGTGCATTTGTCTCTGGGTGTCTGTAGAGAGCAGGGTATAACCAGTATCAAGTGTTATTCTTTAGGTACCATGTATCCACTTTGGGGCTTTATTATTTGTTTGTTTGTTCATTTATTTATTTATTCGTTTATTTGTGTGCATGCATGCATGTCTGTGGGGGAGGATTAGAAGACAGCCTTGGGTGTCATTCTTCAATCACCTTCTACCTTCTTGTTTGAGATACGCTTTCTCATGGGCATAGAGCTTTGTCACAATGGCTAGACTATGTGGTCAGCAAGCTGCTGGGATCCACCTGTCTCTGCCTCATCAGTTCCATTACTGAGTTTACAAGAGCATGTCACAGACTAGACTTTTCACATGGGTTCTGGGGAAACAAAGTCAGGTCTGCAGGATTGTAAGGCAAGTGCTTTACTGACAGCCATCTCTGTAGGACCTGTTTTTTGAGACAGGACCTCTAATTGGTCTGAAGTCCCCAAGTAGGATGAGATGACTGACCATTTACCCCCCAGGGACATCTGCCTGTTCCTGCCTCCCCAGTGCAGGTATTATAGGTATTGGTCACCACACCTGGCATTTTTTACATTTGTTCTGGAGACTAAACTCAAGCCCTCTTGTTTTTAAGCACTTTTCTGGCTGAACTACCTTCTCATGATCTCTGTTTTTAAGAAATGAGGAAATTGAGGTTTAAGGAGATAAAAGTCATGTAATTAGACACAACAAAGCCAGATTATGCACTCAGAGAGCCTAACCACTTTAGCGGTTCCTTTCAAACCGTCATCACCACATTCCCGGCCTGTATCAGGCAGTTGGGGGAAGTTTGATCCAACAGGGAAAACAAGAGGGATTTGGAGCCACACCATCCTGGTTCTCATCCTGGCTTTACCTCTTACCTGAGCAGGACATTTAATCCTGCAGAGGTTGAATTTCCTTATCTGTGAGATGAGACAGTAATACCTCTCTCATAGGATTGTGGTGAGAATTAAAGAGGTAACCTAAGAAACACTCCTGGTATAACACCTGGGCTTTAGGTTTGCAATGCACTTTAGACTCCTTCTTTTAATTCCTCTGAAAAAAATTGTGCTAAGTATTATTAAATGTCTTTAATTAGTCTGTAATGTGAGTTAAGATAATGCGTAATGACCCAGAGAGGCAGCCAGTAATACTCAGCATACCACTGCCCTGGCTGTGGTTATAAATAGATGTTATAAATAGACAAACACAGCTGGTATTAATAGCATGAGAACACCTGGCTGACTTCCGCACAGCCACTACCCATGCAGTCTTTGTGATTGGCCAGAGTTCTTTCTGCAAGTTATGGCGTGTCCTGGCATGGAACATGTTTTGCCAAGCAGGCAGGGGTGAGGAAAAGAGAACTGAAATGACAAATGGTCTGAGGAATGCTGCTCGGAGCAGGAGAGGCACAGAATGTGGGACCTTGGAGAACTCCAGAGAGACTTGGAAGGTCGTAGCCTTCTTTGATACACATGCCACAGGAATTTTCCAAAGATTGTTTTATTTTAGTCTTTGGGCTGAGTTGGTGGTGTCACAATCTGTAGTTGAAAATAGCACGAATAATTAGATTAGAAGCAAGTGTCCTGAGACATATTAATAACTCCAGTTACCAAGAATTCAGAGAGGCATTCCCTGCCCAAACTCAAAGTTCCTTAAGTAGGCACAGGTTACATGATATGTGTAAGTCAGTGAGGGACAGTGTCAGCCTCCTGCACATGTTGTAAGGTTGGAGTAGGCTGGATAGAGGCTACACTTTCCTTTTATTCCTTTTAAAAATTTAATCAAGGTGTGTTACCTTACAGAGTGATGTTCCCCCGTGACTCCACTGCTTCCCCAAAAGGACGACTACTGACCAGGGCAGCTTTCCTGTTCCATTTTTTATTTCAAAAACACTTGTTAATAGATATCTCTCCCATTTAATGGGGTTAATTTAGGAATAAAATGATTTTATAGATATGTCTTACTTAATAATTTCATCAGCATATTTAAAATAAATGTGTGGAGACCGAGACACAGCCCTGCCTGGATAAGCCCGGACGAGCCCTGCTCGCCTGGCAGGGATCATGGGGCTATGCTGGCGTTTGCTGAAGATAAGCCACAGGATGTTTCAGCCCACAGGACATTCCAAGCTTATCTTAAACACGGTTTGCAAGTCCTGCCAGATCACCCCTGCCCTAACTCTGAAAAGTATAAATGTAACTGTTTTTGTCCTAAAAAAAGAGACCTTGACAAGCCTTGCTTGGTCTCGCTCCTTTCTCTCGCCCATTATATTTCAGGTCTGGGGTCTTCCCTCGAAACCCACTAGTAACTGAGTCCCGCAGGATACGGGACATAAATGAAAACAGTTGATCTTTAAAAATAAAACTCTCAACAGGCATGATGGCACATGCCTTTGCAGTTAGAGGCAAGTGCTCTCTTTAGTTTGACGCCCCCTTGGTCTATGCAGGGAGTTATGTATGTGTCAAGGCTGCACAGTGAGACCCCCTCTCAATATAAATAAATACACAAACAAATAAATTTAAGAATAAATAGCTACACCACAGAACTTGGATGATTTTATCAGAGAGACTAGATTAAAGAAGAGGGGACCTAAGGTTGGAGTATCTGAATTCAAATATGATGTTGCTACTCACTAGTTGTGTCTTCTATAGGAAGCTTTTAATCTGAGCCTCATCCTCTTGTGAGGATTACATGAGACAATGGAAAGTCATAACACAATTTGAAATGGAATTCCTAAAACCTTTTTAAATCTGGGCTAACTGTGTGGCCTTAAACATCCAAAAGGAAAGTATAACCATAAATAAATAATTAGTAAGGCCTGAGAAATTATACTCCACGTGTATTAGTCACTTTTCTGTTGCTGTTATAAAACACCATGACCAAGGAACTTATTAAAGGAAGAGTTTATCTGAGCTTCCGATTGACGGTTCCAGGGAATTAGAGTCCATTGTGGCGGGAGGCATGGCGGCTGGAGCTGGAGCAGCAAGCCGAGGGTCACATCTCGCAAAGAGCACAGGAAGCAGAGAGAGAGCATCTGGAGACCATGAGGCTTGTTGAACTCACTAAGCCTGCCCCCAATAACGTACTTTCTCTAGCACAGCCACACCTTCTAAGAATTCCAAAAACAGTGACACCAACTGGAGACAAATGTCTGAATACTTACAGCCTATGGGGGACACTCATTCAAACACCACATTCCACTCCCTGGCCCCCATAGGCTCCTGACCATATAAAATGCAAAATGCATTTAGTACAACCTTAAAAGTCCCCATAGTCTTTACCAGTTTCAATGCCATTCAAAAGTCTACAGTCCAAAGCCTCTTCTGAGACTCAGCCCAATCTCCTAAACTGTAAGCTCCTGTAAAATCAAAAGACAAATTACATACTCCCAATGTACAGTGGAACCGAATACACATTCTCATTCCAAAATGGAGGAATAGAGGCATAGTGAGGAAATATGGCACCAAAACAAGACCGAAAACCTGCAGGGCAAAAACCAAGTCCAGTAGCTCCATGTGCGACTTCTGAGACTTGACTTCCAAGGGGCTTAGATGGATCAGCTCTTCCAGCTTTGCTTGCAACATACATCTCTTTCTTAGGCCGGTACCACTCCCTGTATGCAGCTCTCCTTGGCAAATATCTCACAGGTCTGGCATCTCAAAAGTCTTCTTGGGGTCTCCGCTGCCAACCAGGCTTCACATTCACAACTTCACGCAATGACCTATTAGTGCCTTCTTTATTCAGGGACACCCTGAAGCACTCTGCCTGACCTTGGCAGCTCTCTGAGACTGTGGAGGAAGAACTGATGACCCCTTCACTCTTGCAAACTTCATGCCTCTAAAGCCAGCACCACACAAATGAAACTTCCGAATCTGGCTGCAAGTTTGGGATGGACTCTGGCCTATTTCAACCACATTTGCAACTTTTCTCTGCCCTGGACTTGCTGGAGGATTAGCTGGGTGTGGTCTTGCCCTGAAGGCACTGATTCTTTTGTTTACTTGTAAATCTCCAGGCCTCTCCTTAATCACTTTCGTCTCCTTATGAAAGGGAGCCTCTCCTTCACAAGCCTTGGCCCCACCTTTAATCTTCCTAGTGTACTTTTCAGATCCAAACTGTACATTCTGCATTTCCTTCTGCCCCATTTGCTCTTTTCACTCTTGTAGGATCTGCACACTATCACCATTAAAAAAACCTAGGGCCACCATTCTAGTTAGGGCTGTCTTGGAAATATCCTCTGGGCCAAAAGACATCAAGTCCATTGCTTTTCCAACTTAGCATCAGGCAAGCATCTTGGCTGTGGGCAAACTGCTGCCAAGACTCCGTTTATCAAAAACACAACACACTATTCCCAGTTTGTTGCCTATCCTGCTACCCAGGCTGTATCATGGAGACCAGTACAGTGAAGATTTTTCAAGACAAGACAGGTGCTTATTGGACCTCGTTTGGGAGACGGGAAGGGAAGACCCCGTGTGGAGCACAAGGAGAAATCTATGGAGTTATGAGGGGCTTGCCAAAGGATGAACCCCAATCTTTTGCAGTAATGCTTTTCTTCCAGGCTCTCCACTCGCATGGCCCTTTAAGGCTCTGCTTGACAGGTAGTTAAAAACAGGCTGTTCTAGCACCAAAGTTCCAAAAGTCTTCCACATTTCTCCAAACCATCCACATGGCTGGTGGTCTTCTCAGCCACAGCCCACTCTCTGGTACCAAATTACTGTATTAGTCAATTTTACTGTTGCTTTGATAAAACACCATGACCAAGGAACTTATAAAAGGAAAGAGTTTGGGGCTGGAGGGGAGATAGCCTAGTGTGTTAAGAGTGCTGACGCTCTTGCAGAGGACCCGGGTTCGATCCCCCAGCACCCACTGGTGGCTAAGAACCGTCTTGATAACTCCCAATTCTCAGAGAAACTCAGTTTCCAGGGGAATCGAGAACCTCTTCTGACCTCGCTGGCATTGCACGACACGGGTGCACAGACTTGCATGCAAAAAATACATTTTCATAACACATACAAAAAAAAAATAAATAAATAAAAAAATAAAAATGGAAGAGTTTACTGAGCTTAGGAAATTGATGTTTCCAGGGAATTAGAGTCCATTGGTGGGGGGGTAGGACATGGATGGCTCGGCTGGATGAGGCATGCCGAGGGTCACATCTTGCAAAGAGCACAGGAAAAGCAGAGAGGAGAGCAATGGAGACCATTGAGGCTTGTTACACTCACTAAGACTGCCCCCAATAAGCTACTTCCTCCTAGCAATGGACCAATTTCACCGTTTCTAGCACCTCCAAACACAGCCATCTAACTGGAGACCAAATGTCTGAATACTTACAGCCCATGGGGGACACCATTCAAACCACCACACCACGTATAAAAACTTGGAGACTTTGTTAAAAAGACAAAAAAGTAAAAAAAAAAAAGCACTGGTGTTTCCACTGCCTTCAATTCTTATGGCAAGTGCAGCTACCTCTGTGGCGTGTCCACTGCTTTTGCCGTTCTCAAAGGACATGGGAGACACAAAAGCTTTTCACACCTTCCATTATGGACTGAAGACATGTCTCTCCAAAAATCTTTCTCAAACCTTCGTGCCAGATGGGTGATGCTGAGACATTCAGCTTGTGGACTGAGGGCGCTACTGGGGTTGCAGCCTTATCAGAGTATAGACTTGCCTTATTGGAACTACCCAGGTGTATTAATGGAGTGACCAGTTAACCATAAAATTGAAGGATCAAGTCAGGACATTGTGCTTACTGGTCCTCATTTGGTGAACATGTAGCGGGAGGGAAACCCCAGTGGGAAAGCCCCAGCAAGGATGGGACTGATGGTTATTGAGGGCTTGCCAAAACACTTCTTTAAGGAAAACATGACATCTTTTGGTCCCTTGCCTAAATAAGGAAAAAAAAAAAAAAAAATAAAAGGACCAAATTTTCATAAGCTTGAAACTTGGGCTTAAAACCTAATGAACATCATAATCTTTGATTATATGTGGCATGCATATATGTATATTTTGTAGTGATGCAAAATTGGAAAACAAGCAACAAAGAACAACAAAAAACAACAAACAACAATAAAAAATACTGGGTCAAAAGAAAGAACTGACTGGAAAAAATGCTGAAACTTCTGCTCAGAACAGTAAAATTCTGCATCGAAAATTTTTAAAGGAGACTGAAAAAAAGACATTTGAAAAATATGGTCATTTGGCGAATGGCATGGAAAACTCGGTGGGGGGAGGGGGGTGATAGAAAGTGGAAGCGTGGGGATGGGTCTAGATTCGATTGGAAGTTTGTTATGAAATGTACAAAGCTTCAGTAAAAAAAAAAAAACGGCTTCTTACTTTTAAAAAAAAGGGCTTTTTTGGACGGGGCCTATTGTTTCCTCTTGTGCGCGTGGGTGGTCCTGAACAGCACAGCGAGCCAAAAGTAACTCTGCTCCAATATCAAGGTAGTCTTTTGGAGGATAGATGTACTCTTTGGGTTTCTGGATGGAAAAGGGTCTAAATCTCTTAAACCCTTGTGGGGGGTCGACGGTCTGGGAGAAAAGTGACGCCCTTCGCCTTTGGATAGCATTGCTGGGGTGGGGTTTTGTTCGGGCTTTGACATTGTGTGTCTTTTGTGCTGGGTGTGCTCCTGAAAGCACAGGGAGGTCCTGGAACTCACTTCCAGTACAGGTAACTGGGGGCGTGGGCCTAAGTCAGCACAGGCAAAGAGGATAAAAAAAAAAAAAAAAAAAAAAAAAAAAAAGTGAATAAAACCCTTCATGCCAAGGGGAACACGGCAAAGGAAACATGGGGAAAGGTGCCAAGCGAATAATTTGCACCAGCTCTAACCAACCTTGCTAGGAGATAGCAATATGTATGTCGGAGGATAGCTTAGAGTGGGATCCCCCTGGAGGTGACCCAAGAAAAAAACCTTAGAAGAATAATTGCAGAACTCTGCAGAGAAAACGGAATTTAGACCGAAAAGAAATTAAAGAAAATAAAGACGAAGGTTTCAGAGAACTAAAGAGAGAGATGAAAAAACACCCAAAAAGTACCTAGAGGGACTACAATGGACCACAAACTTTGGAAGGAACTAAAGGAAGAGAATTGGACAGACTCCAGAACAGAAAAGAAAGAAACACAAAATAGAGGGAGCAGGGAGGGAGAAAACAAAAAACCAAACTCCAGAAAGAAGGGACATAGAAAAAAAACCCCTGAAAAAGAGCCAACCAGCGAAAGGTAAAGTAGGGAGCACCAAGAAGAGAATTTGTAGGAGCTCCCCAAACAAGGACATAGAAATACTAAGAACTACGAAATCACCGGATGAATTGTTCCCCCTCCACTTCGGACTGGCCTCACCCCCCAAATCCCTCCGTACATTAACGGGACCCCACCCCATCCTCCCTCCTACCTCCACTTGGCGTGTAAAATGGTAACAGAACCCCCTCCTCTCATCCCCTCCTCTCCCCCACCGATCCCTTACACGCTTCCCATACCGATTCTGCACATTTAACAAACACTACACCAAAGTGGGCATCACCCGGCATACTTGTGAACACTATGGAACAGACTCCCACCCTCCGGCCTTCATCTTTCTTGCTTCCCTTCCTCCTCCCTCTCCCGGCGCATCGCATTGGCTCAGCTCTTTAACCATGACACCTTAATCGTTTTGAAAATTTCCCCAAACTAAAATAGACAAAAAACCTGTACAACATACAGAAGAAGACATTAGGGACTCCAACATAGACACAAGATCAAAAAAAGAAATTCCCCATGGCCATATCATAGTTAAAACAAAACAAAACAAAAAAAAAAAAAAAAAAAAAAAAAAAAAAAAAAAAAAACCAAGTCACATACAAAGGGAAAACCCATCATAATTAACAAACTGATTCTTAGCACAAAAACCTGAAAAGAAAGCAAGAAAGAAGAACATGGGGCAGCAAAAGCATTTCTTGTAACTTTTATAACGGGGAACTTATGGATGCCAACACAGACTATTATACCCAGCAAAAAATGGTTTGAATTATCGTTGAAGGAGAGAGAAGAAAAAATTCTTTTCCCTGACATAAACAAGCGGATAGGGAATACCTTGGTTCCTTTGAAAACCAACTCTTCAGAAAAATACTTTGGGACGCAATTTCAAAAAGGGGGGGCAGGAAGAGGAGGAGCAAACTTATCCCCAAAAGCAACCTATGAAAGAAAATAATAACTACATAAACTGCAGGAGTCGTAGAATCAGGAGGACTAAAAAAATCAAAAAAAATGGATAAATAAGGTATAATTAAAAAGAAAGCAACAATCAATTCTTTCAATTATACCTTAAATATCAATGAGCTAAACCCCCCAATCAAAAAAAAAAAAAAAAAAGGACATAGACTGGGATAATGGATTGGGAAACAAAAATCCATTCTATATGTCTCTACAAAGAAAAAAACCCAATCTCAATTTCAAGGGAATATGGCAACCCTAACCTTCAAGTGAAGGGATGGGAAGAAAGTATTCAAGCCAAAATGGTACCAAAAAAGGAAAAAAGCAGGGGTGTGCTATTTAATATTCAGAACAAAAAAGACAAAATAGACTTCAAAGCAAAAAACGAGTGGGACAAAAGAGGACCTTTACCGCTCTTTATTAAAGGAACAAATTGGCAATGAAGATCTCACAATCATGAATATATTTCCACCCAAAATTCCTGGTGCACCAAACTTTATAAAAGACAAACTCTTCAGGATCTCAAGGGACAGACTAACCCCAATACACTCACAGTAAGGGACTTAAATACACCACTAAGTCCTTTACACAGATAATATGAACAAAAAGATAAGCAGAAAAAAGACAATCTGAACTGAATGAACCATACAACTTAAATGTTGAACCCTCACATGGACATCTTTGAATATTCCACCCACACACCAGAGGAATACCACTTTCTACTCAGCACCCCCATGGAACAATCTCCAAAAATTTAGAACCCTTATGCTGGGGGACACAGGGAAACAAAACTCAAACAAATATTAAACAGATTTGAAATTTAATCTCATGCCATTCTATCAGACACAGTGCAAATAACAATACAATATCAGTACCAGGATAAGCTCTACTAAAACCTACAAGAAACATCTGTAGGGGACTACAACAAACACCATCCTAAATAATGAACGGGTCAAGGGAGAAGAAATAGGAAAAGAAATAATAAAAAAAAAAACATTCCAGGGAACTTGAATGGACAATGATTTAATACCAAAACACACCAAACAAACATCTTAGGGGACACTATAAAAAGCAAGTTCTTAAGAGGGACGTTTAAGCCCCTAAGTGCCTCTACATTAAAAAAAAAAACAGTGACAGAACACAAGTGAACAATCTAAAAAAACTATCTGCAGCTAAAAACACTTAAAAAAAAAAAAAAAAAAAAAAAAAAAAAAAAAAAAAAAAAAAAAAAAAAAAAAAAAAAAAAAAAAAAACAAAAAAATCAGAGCAGAGATCAATTGAAATAGAACAATAAAAAAATTATACAAAAAAAAATCAATGAAAAATCAAATGAATATTAAAAATTATTTTAAAAAAAAAAAAAAAAAAAAAAAAAACAGACCTCTAGCCCAGTTAACAAAAAGAAAGAAAGAAACAAACTCCAAAAATCAATAGAATCTATGATAAAAGGGGAAATATCACAAACAGACAACATATTGAAAAAGATCCAGGGACACTTCATACAAGGAATCTTCAAAACCTATACTCTACCTAAGTTTGAAAACCTAGAAGAAAAGGGTGAAATATCTGAAATCCTGGGGAATCACCAAAGCTCAACCAAGACAGCATGATTCAACAGCTTTAAAAATAGAGGGACCAATAATATATGAAGACATTTAAGATGTAATAAGCAGCCTCACAAACAAAAAATGCCCAGACCAGTGTTTCACAGCAGGAATTTTATTAAAAATATTTTTCAAAAAGACTTACAACCCTTACGTTACTCAAGTGTTTAGAAGGATACAAATGAAAGGAGTTCTCCCAGACATCCTTCCATGAAGCCTACGCATCACTCTATTCCAAAACCCCAGGCAAAGATAACAGACCAAAAAAGGGGGAACTATAGACCCATCTCCTTAATTGGCACACAGGATTACAAAAATTCTATAATAAAATTAACATTTGACAATGCGCATTTATACAGATCGTGCATCGAAAGAAGATATCCACCATGACCAAGGTTGGATTCATTTCCAGAAATCGGCGGAGTGTTCAAGTATACGGAAATAATATCTATTCAAACAGTATATAACTGAATAAAAGACATACAAAACATAAAAAAGATAAAAACATCTCATGACAGGAAAAAGCCTTTGGACAAACCAGCATCCCTTCGATGCTTAAAGCCTAGAGGAATTGGATTTGGAGGGATCATTCCTCAATGTAATCAAAGGTCCATATACAGGGAAAACCCCCCAGCCCCATATCATCCTAAAATGGGGGACTATCGACAGAAACATATCCCCTTAAAGTCAGGGATCGGCCAGAAGGCTGGCCCTTCACCCACTCCTTTTCAATATAGTTGCTGGAAACAAGCTTGCTAGGGGGTAATAAAGCAACGAAAAGGAAATTAAAGGGAGTTTCAACTTGGACGAAAAAGAGGAAGTCAAGCTATCACCTTTTTGCTGATGTTATGATCGTTACTTAAGGGATTCTTAAGGAACTCCACCGAGAAAAACTCTCATAAGAAAGATAATTAAACACTTCAAGTAATAGTGGCAGGATTAACAATAATAAATCTAGAAGAAAAACGTAGCCTCTTCTTTTACACAACGCAACAACCAACCTGAAGAAAGGAAATACAGAGGAGACCTTCCACTGTCACAATAGCCTCAAAAAACAAATAAAGATACCTATGGAACAACCTAACCAAAGACATCAACGGATCTCTACAACAAAAATTTTTAACCCCTCGAAGAAGTGAAAGTTGAAGAAGACATCAGAATATGGAAAAGACCTCCCATTGCTCATGGATTGGGAAAATAAACAGTAAAAAATGTCCATTCTAAGCACCAACTCTTGTACAGATTATAACTGCAATTCACCAAATTCCAATCGCCAAGATTTCTTCACATGCCTGGAAAAAAAAAAAAAAAATTCTTAATCTTCATTTCGAAAAAAACAAAAAAGACCCCAAATAGTCAAAGCAATCCTGAGTATTAAAAAAGAGCAATTAACAGGGGGATCTCATACTCTCCTATACCAAGGACCTTCAACACTATACTAACAGGGCTTATAGTCATAAAAAAACAGCTGTGTTATGGTAAACCCACAAAACAGACCGTTGACCAATGGAACAAAACTGAAGATCTAAAACTGAGCACATACTAATTTACACCCCGTCATATTTCGAGCAAGGGGCCAAAAAATAGAACACAATTGGAGCGGAAAGACAGCATCTCATTAAAAGTGGTGTTGCTGGCAAACTATGATCCCACCTGTAGAAGAATGAATATAAACCCCTTACCTCTCAACCCTGTACAAAAGTCAATTCCAGATGGATAAAAGACCTCAGTTGATGAAAACTTGAAAACTCTGGAGGTGATATAGAAAGAGATAATAAACCTTGGCAGCTAGGAATCAGAACATAGGCAAGAAAGTGACTTCTGGGTAAATGACCTTAATAGACAAGCAAGCTGTAAAGAGAATAAGGATTGACAATTGAAACCAAAATGGGGAACCCTCATCATAAGTCATAAGCTCTGTACATCAAAAGAAACATTAAAGGAAGTGAAGAGAAAACCCCAACAGAGTTGGAGAGAAACCTCAACTGCAGCTACATCTGAACAAAGCATTGATTTCCAGCGAGTATTACAAGCTACTACAAAAAACAAGAAGTAAAGGAAAAACATAATGAAATCACTCAAAAAGATTGGCAAAGAACTGAATAGAGACTTCACAGAGGACGGAATCTCAGATGATGGATAGAACAAACATCTTAAAAAAAGTGTTCAAAACATCACAATAATTAGGGAAATGCAAATTAAAAACCATTTAAGGTACCACTTTCACCTCCATTAAGACTGAGCTAGATCAAGAAAACAACATGATGCGAAGTGCTGGATGAGGTGTGGGGAAGGGGGAACACTCATCCCATTGCTTTGGTGGGAATGGTCAAACTTGTTACAGGGCCACTATGAAAAGTACTGTTGAGAACCCTTGGAAAACCCGGAAAAATGAGCTTGCCAATTTTGACCGAGCCATAGCACTACTTCGGGTATAAACCCACACAGGACTCATCCTTACCGCAGATGGATACATGCACACGCTATATTTTGGCAGCTCTAACTTCACATAGTACAAAGCTGGGGGAAACAATAATCAATAGTCCCTCAAACTTGACGAGTGATAGAGAAAAGGAACATGTGGTTATTAATTTACACAATGGAGTTCTATGCAGCTTGTTAAAGAAAGATAACCCATGAACTGCAGGTAATGGATGGAACTAGAAGATAAGATTATTATGTTAAGTGAAGTAGTAAGTAACACAGTCCCAGAAAACAAAAACACTCGAATGTTTATCCCCTCAACTCTGTGGATTGCTAGATCAATAACCCAGTTTGTAAATACTTCTTTTGTGGGGAGGGAATGCATGATATTGGAAAGAACAACACAACAACAAGAAGACTGCATGGAAAACTGACTGAAATGGTGAAACTGGAGGGGTGGGGGGAGAGGGACACCATCTATATTCGAGTAATATATATTTAATTGTATGTGAGTTTTACAAGTATCCAATTTGCCCAAACTCTATCTACAAATACATGGTATTTTAGGACTCAGTAAAAGTAAAAAATATCTATATTAAACAACAATTTGTTTATAAGGTTTTCATAAAAATGGTAATACGTCTAAGTAAGTGGAAATATAAATTGTTGTCACATATGTTTACTATAAACTGTTATAAACAAATAAACCTGGGATAACATATACAAACATTCTCTATTAATTCTTGTTTATACAGTTATCAATCTTGTAACAATTCATTTTTTACCTGTAGGAAAATTAAGTTAAGGAATTAAGCTCGTTCCCAAATTAACAAAACATACAGTCACCAAAAACAGCTTGGGTAAATGTAACGAAATTTAACCTTGCTTCCTGCCTATGGTATGTGTACTACAACTTGCCTTTTTGAGATTCCATGGGGTCAAAAAATAAAAAAACCTAAAATAAGAAAAAGGGGGGGATATCAACAGTTATATATTAAACCTTTTGTCAAATTTTCAATTTAAATCTTAAAACTAAACTATGGGAAAAGATTTGCGTGTTCCCACAAGGTCAAAACATCACTAACTTAATGGTTGAGAAAAGAAAAAGATACAGCTTGCTATTGTGCAGGATGTACCAAGAAATACCACAGAGAAAAGAAGTTGGCCATCTAAGCATTAAAAAGAATAAAAGCCTCAACGACTGCTACACAAATCAAACATCTCTGATGGATTCTATTTGTAAACAAATGTGTTTATAATGAGTCCTAATGACCTTACCTTCTAGGTGCCAGCAAAGTTTTAATGAGAGACTTTCTTACCGCTCCTTTTCATAGAACAAAGAAAAAATATGATGTAATGGAAGTCATTCTCTAACCATAACTTAGAGCCTACTGTTATAGAGTTAATCTCCTACAAAACGGTTATAACTGCCTTTCTATTGATTGACTCATAGACATAGAAATGTGAAATGGATTTTCTCTATTCAGAAGCCAAATATAATACTAAAGTCTTTTCAAGCTGTTGCATTTAAGCAAAATATACATAATACAGGAGAGCTCTGATTATTCTTTCAGCAATGGATTTTTTCCTGCCAAGGAGATGTGGCCCAGGGGATCCAAGCTCCCCCCCCCCCCAAAAAAAGGTCAAGGCTTCTTGCCTGTAAACTGGGATACCTGCAAGAAGAGAGGCAGTAAGGCCCTGCTGTCGAAGACCTGATGCAAACATGGGAAAGATGTATTGAGACCGCACTTGCAAGTGTACAGTTGGTCTCTGGAATGCCAGAGAGCATTACCAAAGGCCACTAAACCAATAAAGCAAAAATTGGTCTCCTTGAGTCAAGCAATACTCCTCCATCAGCATCAGCTACACCTCACCTGTCTGGAAATACTGTGCAGCAGTGGCAGCCACATGTCTGTATATCCCAAATCTAATTGGCTATTAGCTCTCTCCTTGGAGGAATAAGTCACGGCTGATGCCACAAGCTTCCATCATTTAGTGATTAGGAGAAGTTATAAGCCACAGTAAGACCTTGTCATCTTTTACAGAAAAAATATAATTCATGGATTAGCATACCATCCAAACATCTGTGTTTATACCAAAGTAACCTACCATAGTAATTAATACTATTTAAATACCTATATATCTAATTGCTTGTGCTTCATTAGTAGGATTGAAAGGTTATTCCTGGACCAACTGTTGGCCTATGAAAGGAAACAGCCAGAACTGATCAGAGTCCAAAACAACTTTCCAGAGAAAGTAGATTGTTTTGCTTCTCGTCCACCTGTGCCCCTTTTCTAAGTGTAGGGAACAATGTTTGGAAGAGGGGCATGGTAGAATGTAAGGGCTGCAATTGGGGCGAATGGTGAAACCACAGAAACATAGTCTGGACACTTATTTGATCAACATGATTGTACATATAAGCCCCACCATCTGGATGGTGGGAGACATGGGCTGTGTGGTTGCTTGCAAATTGGTTTTACATGAAGGATGCTTGTACTCATAACTTATTACTTATTGTTAAAAAATAAAAATGAAAAATTGGAAGAAAAAAAAGACTGAGAAAAAGATGCAAAAAAAATGGCTTAAAAAAAGAAATGGAATTCCTCTCAGCTGTTGGCTATTTTAATATTGTTATCAATATTATGAAGATTTCAGAGTATATAAGGTACTTTCTTGTTGCTGTGACAAAATTCTTAACAGGAATCAACTTAAGAAAACAAAAATTTATTTTGGCTCACGATTTGAGAGGGGTGAGTCCACTGTGGTGGGGAAGGCCTGGCAGCAGGAGAGAAGTGGGGGCTGGAGGAAAGGAGATGAAAGCTGGTCTCCTTTTAATTCAGCCTGGGCCCCAAGCCCACGGGACGGTGCCGCCCACATGCAGGATGGGTTTCCCTCCTCAGCTAAACCTCTGGAAACAGAGAACCCCAGAAGTAAGTGTGTCTCCTAGGTGATCCCAAAGCCACGTAAGTTGACAATGAACAACCTTCATGGGATGGACTTTCCAAGGTGGAAGCAAGGTGCCATCTTGGAAAGTCAAGTTAGAAGTCCCTCAGCTTAGAAAACATTAACTATATCCACCAGAGGAAACTTGCTTATTTGTAAAAACAAAACAAAACAAAAGAAAACAACAAAGTGGTTATATGGAGGAAACCTGAGCTCTTTGTGACTGGGACAACTGGGAGATCCACAAAGAAAGAAGGAACAGGAGCCGTTGACTGACTAGAACAGCTCTCTATAATCTCTAGCCTTGACTGGAACAAGACATGATGGCACCGTAGAGAGAGACACCCAAGTGAGACTTGCTCAAGGACTCTGCTTCTTCACAAAGTCTGGGATTTCATGTCATCATCCTTTCATCCACCTCAACAACTGTTGATTACCTATGGTATTTCAGGAAGTAAGCATTTGTTGAGGTTACAAAGATGAACAAAATGAAGTCCTAGCCCTTAAGGAATTTTCAGACTATTTAAAGGGCTAGAAGTGAAAGCAAACATCCTTGTTTGTTGAATTTTTGCAAATTTCATACAATATATTTTTATCATATTTAGACCTCCCTTCCTTACCTGCACCTCTCTTTACAGCTCCCCACTGCGTGATTTCACATACTCTACCATGGATATTAGGCCTATTGAGTCAAGTTTGTGTCCCCAAATGTCCTTCAGTGTGTGTGTACATCAACTGGAACCTGGTTAACCTATCTACTGTCCCATCCTTAGAGAGAACCAACAATCTCTCTCCCAATAATTTCTCAGCTAAGGTCAGAGTTTCTTAGCCACTATCCCACTTGTATGCTGGAATCTTGTCAGGCTTGAGCTTGTATGGGTCTTGTGCATGCTGTCACCATTGCCGTGAGTTCATATGAGCTTGTATGAGTCTTGTGCATGCTGTCACCATTGCTGTGAGTTCATATGAGTAACTTTCTAGCCACATGGAAAACTCTGTTTCCTCGTGGTCATCAGCCCCCCCCCCTGTCTCTTACAGTCTTTCCTCTCTCTCTTCCGTAGTGGCCCTCAAGTCTTGGGTGGCAGAGTTTAACATAGGAGTCTTATCCAAGGGCTCATACTCTACATCACTTGTTCTCTACATTGTGGCCAGTTGCGGCTTTCTGTGTTAATCACCCTCTGTTGCATGAGGAAGCCTCGCTGGTGAGAGTTGAGAGAGGAATTACTATTCTCTCTGCCTCCTGCTCTGCTATGCTGCCTTGTAGAGGTGTCACTCGGGGCATCTCACAGACACTTATTCTCTGCATTTGGCCAGTTGTAGAACTCTGTAATAGTCTCCATCTGTTGCAGAAGAAGCTTCTTTGATGAGTGGTGAGAGGCACATTTGTCTGTAAATACAAGACTACATATTTAGAATATAGTAAGAAATTACATTGGTCTTGGGATTTGACAAAATGAGGTTTTTTTTTTTCCTCTAGGATCTATGACCTCTCTAGCCATGTGTATTTGGTTATGTTAACAGTACCACACATGAGTGCCCTTCCAGCGAGCAGGACAGCCATTGATTATCCCTAGGATAGAAGTGCTATTACTGCATTACTAGAGACTATTTGCTGGGCTGCTCATTACTGTGGTTCGTAGACTTTACAACTGCATGGAATCATTGATTAGCTTTCTCCCTCTGCGATTTGCTCAGTATCTTCTGATACTATGAGAGCTAGTCTCCAAGGAGGATGCTTCCAGGTCAGTTCCAGCTCCATTGCTCCAAGTCCTGTGTCCAAAGCATGTCCTGCCTTCAGCAATAGGGTCTTACAAGTTCTGGAAGGCACTCAAGGGCTGTGGAAATATTCTGTGTTACTTTGGGAGTCTCTGATCAACAACTCAAAGGGAGGTTTCCCTTGCCTGGCACTGTGTTATACAACCTTCAGCTATGCACATGCACTCATGTATATATTACACAGCCTTCAGCTATGCACACACACTCATGTATATATTACACAACCTTCAGCTATACACATGCACTCATGTATATACTACTCAACCTTCAGCTATGCACATGCACTCATGTATATACTACACAACCTTTAGCTATGCACACGCACTCAGGTATATATTACACAACCTTCAGCTATGCACATGCACTCATGTATATATTATACAGCCTTCAGCTATGCACAAGCACTCATGTGTATATTACTCAACCTTCAGCTATGCACATGCAGTCATGTATATATTACACAACCTTCAGCTATACACACGCACTCATGTATATATTACACAACCTTCAGCTATGCACATGAACTCATGTATATATTACACAGCCTTCAGCTATGCACACGCACTCATGTGTATATTACTCAACCTTCAGCTATGCACATGCACTTATGTATATATTACACAACCTTCAGCTATGCACATGCACTCATGTATATATTACACAGCCTTCAGCTATGCACATGCACTCACGTGTATATTACTCAACCTTCAGCTATGCAAATGCAGTCATGTATATATTACACAGCCTTCAGCTATGCACATGCACTCATATGTATATTACTCAACCTTCAGCTATGCACATGCAGTCATGTATATATTGAATGAAGATTTGTTTCAGTAGGCTTTTGAACTAATTTAGTTTCCTCTTTTTTATACTACTTAAGAATTATTTGATTAAAAAGTTATTCTCATTTTATGTGTATAAGTGTGTTGCATGCATGTATGTAAGTGTGCCCATGTTATGCATTGCCCTTGAGGGCCAGAAGAGGGCTTTGGATTCCCCGGAACTGAACTGAATGGTTGTTAGGTGCCATGTGGGTGCTGGGAACTGAACCCGAATCCTACGCGAGAGCAGGCAGCACTCTTAACTGCTGAGCCATCTCTCCAGCTCCTAAGCATGTTTACCCCCGTCTCCCCCATGCATAGCTCTTTCCATTTTCTCTCCAGTTAAAGCATCCCCCATCCCCCCATTTCTCCCTGACAACACTGTACCCTAAGGTGCCCTCTCTAGAGATCCTTCTTCCCTTCCGACCCCATTTCCCCTTTTCCTGTCTCCTGTGGGTGTGGGAATATATACTCACATCTAAGGATTTGGAGTTAGGATCCATGAATGAGAGAGAACATATGCTGTTTGTTTTTCTGAATCTGTGTTATTTCACTTAGTATAATAGTTTCTAGCTCCATCCATTTACCTGCAAATATAATGATTTTGCTTTTCTTGACTGCTGAGTCAACAGTGGTTCTACCAGTTTGCTATTCTACCAGTTCAGAAAAGATGAATTGATTTAGAACGGTTTCCTGTAAAGAGGCTTGGAAGAACCAGAAGACCAAAATCTTTGAGTAAAACTAATCAGGAGGCCTTGCTGGACCCTCAGAAGTGCCTGAAGGTCACACCCACTACTTTGCTGAAGATATTTTGTTTGTTGATTTAAAAATAAAAAAATCCTCAAATGTGTATGCATACTTAGTGACTGTGTGGATGGTGATGTTCTTATGAACTGTAGTCAGAAGTTGACATAAGCCAGGATTAGGGCAACTTTCGGGACCCCGTGAATTGAGTTTGCCGCTGTTTCAAGGTATATAGAGAACTGTTGAAATGCCTCGCGTGTCCTGAAGCAGAAGAGCAGTGCTGTGAAAAAAGCTGTGATGAGACAGGTGGGGACGGCCATCCGTCAGTCATTCTTCCGGACAGAAGCTTCTGTGAGTTTCAACAGAGATAGCGATAACATTAACTTCAGGTTGTGAATATTCAGCGATCTGATAGGGCCTGAATGGTACCTGAAAAACAGGACTCACTTTTAGACGTCCCTGCAGTTAGGGCTTCCAACCATTAAGAAATATGCTAAGACATAACTCTCCAGGACTGGCTCCCAGGGTGTGACACTATTGAGCATTTACTGGGTGCTTCCTCTGTGCCCTGCCCCACCTCTTTCACTCCCTACAAAACACCCTGAGGTAATTACATCAATCCAATTTTACAGATAAGGGAACTGAAGCTGAGATAGGGTCAGTACCTTGCCAAGCTGACAGAGCTGTATCTAGCAGATATCCCTGCTAAGTCACCGTCTGGGCCTGGAGCACACACGTCTAGGCAGAGCACCACGGCAGTCTCCCCTTCACTGGGAGGAGGGTGAGTACAAAGGGAAGATGATCTCATGTTAGGGCCTGGGGATTTCTAGATCTTTGACCACTAGACAAAGACTTCTAGACAACGAATGAGAAGTTTCTGTGACTTTAAATGCGGCGTGACTGCTGAGCTGAGCAAGAGCCCTTAGAAGACCACTGAATGGCAGCCACTGGAACTAGGAGGGCAGGGTGTGAACACTGAGGAGCTCTCATCCATGCGTCATGAGCTAGTCAATGGGTCAGTGATACCTCATGTACTCACAAGCTGACTAAGGGGGATATTTATATTAAATGCTTTAGTTATAATTTTTAAATTTAATTTTTTATTTTAAATGTATGAATATTTTACGGGCATGTATGTTGTACCCATGTGGTACAATGCCTGGAGAGGCCAGAGAGGGTGTCAAATCCCTGGAACTGGAATTAAGTGTGGTTGTCATCCACAATGTGGGTGCTGGGAACCAAACCTGGCTTCTTTGCAAGAGTAGCTAGTGCTCTCATCCATGGAACCATCTCTCTAGCCCCATAATTGCTTAATAATTAAAGCTCACTGCATGTTCTCCACGAGAACTGTAGGACCAACAGCTCAAGGAGGCTGGTTCATGCTCTTCGGGGCCTGGACCTGTCATAGCAGACACAAAGTACTTCTTATCACAACTCTGTGTGTGTGTGTGTGTGTGTGTGTGTGTGTGTGACTGTGACCCCCAGTTGGTCTGGAATTCACTATGTAGGCCAGGCTGGTCTTGATATCACAGAGATCTGCCAGCCTCTGCCACCCTAGTGCTGGGATTAATGGGGTGTGTCACCATTTATTATAGTACTAAATTTAAGAAAGTTTCTTTTCTTTTTTTTTTTTTTTTGGTCTTTTCAAGACAGGGTGTCCTGGAACTCACTCTGTAGACCAGGCTGGCCTTGAACTCACAAAGATCTGCCTGCTTCTGCCTCCCAAGTGCTAGGATTAAAGGCGTGCGCCACCACGCCAGAAAGTTTCTTATTGGAACTAAGTATATACTCAGTAAAAAAATAGATCAAAGGCTGGGCATGGTAGTGCATGCCTTTAATTTTAGCATTTGGGAGGCAGAGACAAGGGGGTCTCTGTGAGTTCAAGGCCAGCCTGGTCTACAGAGTCAGTTCCAGGACAGCCAGAGCTACAGGGAGACCCTGTCTCAAAAATACAAAAAAAAAAAATAAATAAATAAAATAAAATAAAATAAAAAAGAAAAGAAAAGAAAGTAGATCAAATCATTGTCAGATGGATGAAGTGCATAGCACAACAGTGCGTGTGTGTGTTTGTGTGTGTGTGTGTGTGAGAGAGAGAGAGAGAGAGAGAGAGAGAGAGAGAGAGAGATCAGAGGACAACTTTCCAGAGTCAGCTCTCTCCTTACACCTCACCTTGTTGAGATGGTCTCTCTTGTTCCTGCTCCTGCACCGGGTACTCCAGGCTAGCAAGCTTGTGAGCTTCCAGGCAGTTTTCCGTCTCCGTCTGCATTTGGCCATAGGTGTGTTAGGATTACAGACACAGTGTACCCTGCTTTTTGTGGTTTGTACTCAAATCATTAGCTGACACACTTTACCCACTGAACCATCTTCCCAGCCGAAGTGTTTGGATTTTGATGGAAAAAAAGAAACAGAACATCACTGACTGAGATTAACTCTAAGGATTAAGATAAATCTAGAAAAATGGAGTTAAGTGAAACACTGAACGTGAGGACTCATGAAAATCACCAGCAAAATCATTTCAAGATCTGAGTCCCTGGCCCTGGATGACTGCCACTGAGTATTTAGGCCCAGGAGGGAGATTAATAACTACTGCTCCAAAGAGGTGGGAGTATTTGGGAGAGACAAAACTAGACTCTTTTAACATTTGCCACATTTACTAATAGATTAGATGGGGGAATAAGTAACATATAATGAAACAGCGATTAGAACTGGGCCATCCTCTGCACTCGTGAATTCCCCTTCAGAAGATCAATCCAATCCATACTCTGGGATGGAGGTCGGTGGGGCTTACGAGCTCCTATCCCTTGCTAAGGAGTAATTGACAGTTCACAGCTTCTGGGTGAGGAGAGTCAGTTTTCATTCAGGATGTGGTCCCTGGTTGGACGGCCAGGCCTCAGTGAATGGTGCCACACCCATGGTGTACTGGCAGCACAGACTGGACTCTGTGGTATATTCAAAAAAGAGGAAAGGGGACAGAAAGCTGGGAGTGGAGGGGGATTCTGGGAGGAATTAAGAGAGGAGTGTGAATATGGGTGAGTATGATCAAAATACAGTGCGCGAAAGTCTCAGAGAACTAGTAAGACATTATATTAAAAGAATTGGTCCATGGTATAGAGAAGCAAATAGTATTGAGTTGCTTCTCTGTCACCTTAGGGAAGCTATATGATAACTTTGGATTTAGGGAAGAAACTAACAAAATCATCAAAAGGTGGTGATAATGGGCCTTTGAGAATGGATATTCTTCACGCATATCTTGCTGTTTTGTCTTATAACCTCTGAGGTAAATGCGACTATAATTTGGCATTCTAATGCTGAGAGAACTAAGGATGAGAAATATAAAAGTTATTGAAGATTACATGGGTATTAATTAACGAGCCTAGAAGTCCAACCCTCAAGGCTTTGACTTTGGGGCTAACATTTGTAGCCAATCCTCCCGTAGATTTTGCCAGAATTGTAGTTGGGAATTATGCAGGCTTAGCTCATGCAGCAGGCATCAATGGCACAATCCAAAATTATGTATGATGAGAACTGGGTGTCTGTCATCTGGAGGTGACTGAAGCCATTTCTCTGGCCACTGTCAACCCCTGGCAAACACCTCCCAGGCACAAGTGCCGGGGCTAATGCCCTGGGCTCAGCCAGATGCCAGGGACAGAGCAGACTCTTGGCTACACAGGTGCAATCCTGCAAGGGACCGTGTTGCGCCAACCCTGTCACTGCAGTCTTTCGACTTGATTAAATCTCTGGCAGAAGTACTTCTCAGTCCCTGGTATTTCTTAATGCAGGAGACAGTTTCACAAGCTTTAGTCAGAGGCAGCATGGACTCGTCTCAGAATCAATTTTTTCCCTCAGAGGCTACTCAGGGGTTTGTTTACGTTAGGATTCAGCACCATTGCAACAGTTCTTTGGACTGCTCCTTCCCCCTCCCCCCTCTGCCCTTCCAACTTCTCCATCAAACTCTTAAACCTTTTTGTTTCCTCTTGATACATTCTTCTTTCCTGACAACCTCTGAGAAATGGTGCTGAGTGAGGTTTTTTTTTTGGCACCAACTCATAACCCAGGTGCCTGGACTGAGTAGATTTCTTCATGGCTTCTTGAGTTAAGACAGGCAGGCAATGTTAAAAACACCATATGAGTATTCAACTGGGCTTCCTGTGTAGAAACTTCAAAACCAGCAAGTCGCTCAGATCATACTCCAACCCTGGCCTGAATACAGATCACACTGCCATGTTCTTTAAGAGGTGTCAGCATTCATGAAAGTTGAATCTGAGTGAAATACTCTTATTTTTATAATTTCATTTAAATAATATAATTTATCATAAATTTACATGCTACTCTATTGCAAATGAAGCTGTACCAGGCTTAGCTCCAAGCACAAAGTTTACCCCTTATGAATATTACTCTTTTCCTAGAGACTCTTAGGAAGGACATAGATTATATTTAAATATTTTAAGAAGTCATTTATTTTTAGAGAATTCAGAGACTTCAGGGTTGTGATTATTTTTCTTACCTTTCCAAGAGCTTACGAAGCAGACAGTGTTGGGCTGGATGAATGATGCAGCTCATTCATCCATTCACTGCTTGTTTGCCAGTGCCTCTCTGTTGCAGTCTCTGCTGTGTGTCAGAGTTGTTAGCACAGTGGAATTGGACTCATAGTGACACCTCTAGTGTAGAATGTTTCCCAGAAGAGTCCAGACATTCAACTCCATAAACAAAAGACACAAGGAAAAATGTCTTCTTTCAGTGCAACTGATTTGACTCTAAAGAGAGGTTTATGTCTGAAACAAAACGGCTAAGACTCCTGGCCACCCTGAGACTGCTTGCTTGCCTACCAGCCTGGCCACCTCCTACCTGTAGGTAGAACTGGGAGTTCCTCCTGGCGCCAGCACGCCGAGGGCCACAAGAGGGTGCTTTTCTCCCTTCAGGCTGTGCCTTGCTGAAATGCAGCTCCTCTCACGTCACAGCACTGAGCTTCCTGTGCCCTGGGAATTCGCTGTATTCAGATGTGGGTAGACAGCCTGGGCTGTAGATGAGAGGAAGTAACAATAAGTGTATGTGTGTTTCCCTGTGTTTTTTAAACGTCTGTCTCCTCCACTTAACTGTAAGCTCAAGCACAAGGTCTTGTGTTCATCTCTCTTGCTTGTGACTGACTCAGAGTCTGACACATGGAGGGGGGTGGTCTTAATAATTACTGAGTGAGAGGAATTGATCTTGTCTTCGGGTCCTATGTCAGAGGTTTTGATTTTCTGCTCATCATAGTCATCTTGGGTCAGCTCTCCCTGTCATCCCTGTGATTCTGTAGTTCTGGGTGGGCTGCAAATGCACTTCTGGAAATGCCTGCACTCCGAGGTGGCCCCCAACAGCCTGCCCCATGAATGGCCCCTTTATTTTGCCTGTGGGCTGCTGAGTATGGGGAACACATCCACACCCCCACTTATTGGCTGTGACACTGAGGTCCCTTCAGTGTGACCCAGCCTGCCTTCTCATCCTGCCTTCCTGCTCCTCTTCGTGAGCACTGCCTGTCACCAGAGATGACTTCATCTGCTGCTCCTGGGACAGCAGAGACAGGAGTTGTCATGGCCCCAAGGGGGCGACTTCTTGTGCAAGCTGGAACTTAGGGTACCGCCAGCTCCTGTTATGGTTGGATGAATACTTAGACAACCATGGGTACCAGATCAGAGGGCACCCTGAAGTTGAAGGGTGCCTTTTTTTCTCACAGTGAAGGCTTATAATAACAGCTCCTCAGAAATCCTGTTTCCAGGGTTCTGAGAAGGAAGTGCATGTCTATCCTGAAGACTGAGGAGAGTGACTGTTGACTGACGGGGAAGTCTCCTTTCGCTTTGGGTCTGGCGTTGCTGGCTGGGCAGTACCACAGCGTTTCAGCCACGGGGCCAGGCCGGCTGTGCTGCCTAAACCCTCATACACACCTTGCTGTTTCTGTGGACAACTTGGTCACTCCCCTTTGATTCTTAGTTTCCTTATTGGAATTAATGCCTGCTGAGTAAGGGTTATATGCAGAATTGGTTTACATTTTTTTGATTTATGTTTGTGTGTATGAGTGTTTTGCCTGCATGTATGTAGGTGCGCCCATGTCATGTAGTGCCTGTGGAGGACAGAAGAGGGTGTTAGGTCCCCTGAAAATGGAGTTCCAGATGGTTGTTAGCCTCCATGTGGGAGCTGGGGCCTGAGCCGGGGTTCTCTTTAAGAGCAGCCAGTGTTCTTAACTGCTGAGCCATCTCTCCGGCCTCAGTTTGGTTTTAGTTACAAAGTCATCCACATTACTGTAAGCAATAGCGTTTAAAGCTTGTGTTTGAAAGTGCTGTGCGATGACATAAGAAGTGGCCCTCGTGTTCTCTCACCTGGAAGAATCCAGGTTTCGTCACTATGCCAGGAAGTTTCCACTTCTTGTGTACTTTCATCTTATGGACTCGATGATTTATACAACTGACTGGCTTAAACTAGCTGCTGGAAAGCCCAGAGCCAAGTATGTGGTCTGTCAATGTCAACTGTGTGATCGTTATAAGATGTCATATACATGTCACATACATGGCTCCGTTTCCATGCCTGTCATTAAAAAATACCAAATTTCTCTCACTTTTCAATGATGTTGTTATGGATTAGTGCTCCACTAATTTTTAATCTGAAATAAGATAGAATGAAATAAAAATGCATTTGTTACTGAGTAAGCGACCAAATGTATTTAAAACAGTTTTCACAGTGTCTGGCTGACACTAGGCACATAACATACAAGTTAGTTTTATGTCTTCCTTGTAAATGAGTCTCATTTATCTTCTGTCAATATGAGTTTCTTGTGGTTTGTATTAGAAGGGTGTATTAAAGTGATTCTCACCGTAGACAGGTTTTCCACGCTGGAAAGGTGTTATTGCATTAGCAGATGGCAGGTGTAATTCTAAGCACACTGACAGCCCAAATAGTCCAGTCGCCATACAGAATGCCTTACAGATGAGCCTGACCTAGAATAACAATAATCTAAAAATTGCTTCAATCGTTGTGTTCCTCAAAGTGCATCAAACAGGAATTTGTTCTTTGTCAGCACATCGTAAGATCTTGTTTCTTCTCCTCTCTAACCTCCTTTCACTCACTGGTTCCCAACCCTGTTGCTGGGAGCTGGACTCGTCCCTTTGCTCCTCTTCATGAGGAAGGCCAGTGCGACTCCGAGGTTAGACCTCCCCGGCTGCACAGCTCCCTGGATCTCATTCCCAGCAGCCATTCTCTGATTCCATTCAGACAAGATTTATGAACTGGGCTGACAGAGATAATTCTTTCTTCTGAGTGGATTGGGGAATTCTCACATGCTAATAAATCTTCTCTGTCATCTGGGAAATAAAAGCTGACTAATGTGTGGCTGAAGAGAATCTGGACCGTGCTTTTACCTCAGGAGTAGGTTCGGACTGTGGGATCTGGAGGAGGCGTGTTGAGGCCTGGGTTACCGAACTTTGTCTTTTAGTCCCTTTCACCTGAGCTCCCTTTGCTCCATGATGAGGAATTTCATGAAGTCTGTAGCCGGAAGTAGTGCAGCATTGTTCTCTTATTGGATGAGACTGAAGAGCTGGGCTGTCCACAGGGCCAGCAGATGATCCATCCTACCCTTGCTTTCTAGACATGGGAATGTCTACGTACACTATCCGTCCTAGGTGGAGCAAGGAGGATGGGAACAAGCTCTAGTGCATTACGCCCAGTTTCCTAGTGGAAAACGGAGGCATCTGTTTACTGGCTAGGTATTTTCTCATTCCACGAAATCATGCAAGTAAGCCTCCAGCTATTGTAAAGCAGCATGTTTGTGCATGTTGCATCAAGCATAATGGGATCTCTGAAGTCTCTGCTATGCAGACCACATTCGAAGAGAAGCAGATGCAGTGACAGGCTAGGTCAGGAGACAGAGCCATAGGACGGAGGTTTCCTCCCATCTCACTTCACTTCTTTTCTTTGGCAAATACTGAGTGCCAATTATTTGTGGGTATTAAGTACCACAGGCATTACAATGATAAGGTGCTGGTCTCTGCTTCTAAGATCAGGAATAATTAGAACACGCTGTATCCAATGGCGTCACTAGAGCATGAACAGGACGCTGCGGGAGACTAGAAGGGGGTGGGGCGCCCTGGGGCTGAGATATGTGCATCAGAAGGCCTTTGCTTGTTTGCTGGGCTAATAATAATAATGACCAGATTTTAGCTTGATCATATTGCCTCATAACATTTACAAAACATGTTCTGGCCAAATATGGTCTTAGCATTTGGTCTTTTGATTTTGCAATTAGTAATTAGACTGTAGCAGCATCCCTGGAATGTTGTTCTGAGCTGAAGAATTTGAAGTATGTCGTACATAGTGTGAGATAAACCCTATCTTTGGGGTTAAGAGAGAAGTGTTCTGATTTATTAACATTTTGTCACAGGCTGGGTATGATGGCTAATCTTTACTGTCAGCCTGACTGGACTTGGAATCACATAACTGATAAACTGTGTGTGTGTGTGTGTGTGTGTGTGTGTGTGTTTGAGGATGTTTTTAGAGAGGATTAACTGAGGTTGGAAGATGCACCCTAAATGTGCACAGAGTTAGCCAGTGGACTGGGATCCAGGCTGAATTGAAAGGGGAAAAGGAGGGAGACAAGGCATTCATCAGTTTGTGCTTCCTCACTGCAGATGCACTGTGACCAGTTGCCTGATGTCCCCACTGCTGTGCCTTCCCTGCCATGGTGGGTTGTGTCCCTGTAAACAGTGAGCCAAGAAAATACTTGTCTCTTAAATTACTTCCTGCCAAGTATTTGGTCACATTACTGAGAGAAGTAACAAACATACGGTGTAAAATGCATGGTGACTGGAAGGGTGCTGGAATGCCCCTCAAAGTCTTTAGATCCAGGCCGACCCGATGCGTCCCTGGGGAGGGGCTGGAAGGAATATTTGTGCTCTGCACACATAGCTGGGACCCGCTTCAAGCATGAGTAAGGCTGTTGGCCTGAAACTTTAAGCCAAAGGTCTTGTGTGATGGTTGCATCATGGTCGTGATCAGAAAGGGTACCGTGATGGAGACATCTCTGCACTTTCTCCTACTCTCCAACACAGTTCTTTTCAGTTCTTAAAACTAAACTGTGATTTAGACATTTGTGTATGTTCCCAGGGTTTGTTATAAAAATGACCATCCAATAGAAGGCTTTAGTCCCTAAAACAGCTGGAGGCTAACTTCCAGGCTGACAGTTTTGGCATAGTTTCCTACCAAGTTTTTTCCAGTCTGGTTTCAACTAGATGATAATAATCATAACACAACTCCTCTCCAGTCTTAGATGGAAGCCTTTTGCAGATGTGAAATCCTTGTGTATGCTGGAGTCCCACAGAGCTGTCTTCTTCCTTGGCGCATGCCATTTTATAAGTCTCTGCCTTCTGTAGCATTTCAGAATCCATGGTTAAAAACAATGTGTAGTCTCTAGGGCTCTAAAAATCTTTAGGAATATCTCATCTTCTTCCTTCCTTGCTTGCACAGATGTGGTTCTTATTGTGTTTACACGGAAATACGCTGTAAAGTGCGCTCATTAAAGCACTGGCCTTGGAGCCTTAGTTTCTGGGTTTCCAGCTTGCTTACTCAGTAGCGATGTAACCTCAGACATCTTACTCAGCACTTCTGTGCTGTGCTTTTCTTAGCTGTGAAGGGGGAATAATGATGTGCTTACCTGAAAGGGTGCCTGGGTGGGTCAAACAAGTTAGAATACTTAAAGGTCTTTGAATGGCTCTTGCTAGCAGTAAATGCTTCAGACATGTTAACTCCTGTCATGAGTTCATGAAGTCACATGACATTGATGGAGTCCAGTGGTCTTGGGTTCATGAAATAATCTATGTTGGGTGGCCTGCATTTATATACTTATGTATGGCGTGTAGAAGCTGGTTATTGGCTCATACTTGAATCCTAGCAATGGGGAAGCTGAGACAGAAGAATGACTATGAATTCAAGGCCAGCCTGGGCTACATAGAGAATTCCAGAACAACCTGAGCTACATAGAAAGTTCCAAGACAGCCTGGGCTGTAGAAGAAACTTTGTTTTAAGACCAGCCAACCAAAAAGTATCAACAATAACAAAGCAATGGCTAGCAGAGAATTTATTATTTTAAATTATTAATTTATTTTTTGCTTATTTTTATTTTTGGGTATGTACATGTCTGTGTGACTGAATGTCATGTGTGTGTGTGTGTTCATGAAGCCCAGAAGAGAGCATCAGATCCCTTAGAGCTAGGTTGCAAGGACTGTGAGATATTTGATACGAGAGCTGGGCACTGACCTCTTCCTCTGGAAGAGCAGCACACATTCTTATTCACTGAGCCATCTCACCAGCCACAAGGACTGTAGTTGTTAGACAACCATACTTAATGAATTGGTACTTAGAATGGTGAATTTATAAGTGTGGTATACAGACAGACACAGTGGAATTTCTTTCACCCATAAAGAACAAAGTTAGGCTGTTTGGAGGAAAATGGATTCAACTGGAGAGAATAATATTGGTGAATTGTCAGTCTCAGAAAGACAACTATCACACATTTTCTCTCATTTGTGGTTCCTAGATTTTACACACAAAAATCCACATAAAATATATAAGACATAAAAATCATCTATGTATGTATGAAAGTACAGATGGAATTGTCCAGGAGTAATGTGGACTGATCTAGCATGGGGGTGGGGAGTCAAGGGGAGGCAGAGGACATGGGGGAAAAAGTCAGAGCACATTGTGTGCTTGTATGAAAATGTCCTTGTGCAACCCAGTACTGTAGACTATACTTATACCCAGTACTGTACAGCGCTACACACAAAGGAAAACAAAACAGACATAAGCATGGTTTTCCAGAGAGGGAGGTGGGCAGTGCAGGTGAGCTTCAGGCCTTCTTTAGAGGACAGCCTTACCACATGTTGATTCTACTCTTTAAAGGTCATCTTGTGGTTCAGTTCCCGCTCCCATAAAATGGAGCTAGTTCCTCACAAGACTACTTAGAGTACAATGTATGGAATACCGGGACTCGAAACGACTGTGCAGGGTTGAGCAGAGGAGGGATTGGTCGATTCCGGCCAGGTCTGCTTATTTACGATTCCTGGAAGCAAGCCAAGGAGATGGGATTTTGGTGGAGCAGGAGGCTCAAGCAGCAGAGGGCAAACACTTCGGCCTTTTTACTTTAAGAATGTTAGGAGGGACTGCCCAACCCAGAAGGGCAGATGGCCACGTGTTGCTGTCAGCCCGGCAAGCACAGTGTGCAAGTGGACAGCCTCCTTCAGATGAGTCACCTCAGATGCGTCCTGCCTTGTCCGGGAGATCCACCTGTGTAAGACGGGGTCACGTTGCTGAGAAAACAGCAGGTCAACGATGTGGTCTTTCCTCTGGGAACAGAGCTCCCCGCTGTGCCTCCCGCGCTAGCGTTTGCTTAGCAGGGAGATTCTCCAGCCTTGGCAGGTTGAAGGGAAGCAGCGAAGCGGTGTCGCGAGGCCCCTCTCCCTCTAAAGGCTCATGGACAGGCAGGCCGATCTTGCGGTTCTCGGGGTGACCCTGGGATCCTCAGGATCTTCAGGTTCTGTTCCTGCCCATGGAGGACAGCTGCCCCTTTCGTTGACCCTTTTCTCCAAAAGGCACAAAAAAAAAAAAAATAAATAAATAAATAAATAAATAAAAACCAACAAAACCTCCGAACAAAACCCACTAAAAAATACCAGGTCTGCTTAACTTTGATCCAAAGCACTGCTTAATAACCTGCGTTGTTTCAACACGGCGTGGGAGACTTCATATTAATTCCACTGGATGTAACAGGAGCCAGAGACACAAGGGAGATTTCTTTAGTGGTTCAGTGTGGTTTGGGGAATACCGGCCAGCTGTACACAGGTCCTCGGCTTGTCCCCCATCCGGGTATTGCTAAACACATCTGTTCCGTCTTCTGGAGGCTCCAGGTCACTGCCTGATTTAAACTGTCAAGAAGGGGGCTCCGTTTGTCCACTTCCCTGCTTTGCAGGGACGGCTCGAGAGGGCCTGGTTTGCATGACTGGCACTCATTCAGAGCCTGGGTTTTTAACACTGAATTTTGATTTGGGCATTTGCCTGGGGCGCTAGTCTCCCAGGGCCTTCCCAGTCCGCTCTCTGCTGTTTCTCTCCTGGAGATTTACAGCTAACGAAGGGATAAAGAAAGGTCACGGCAAGAGGCCGCAGCATGTGGCGGTGACTCACTGGCTGGGCCTGGTGTACAGCCAGTTTGGGTGGATCGCTCCGGCTGCTGTGCCTGCTTTCATTTGGGTCTCAGCCAGGAGCCGGCTGGAACCAGTTTCTCGCCTGTTCCTGGTCCCGGGGAAGGCCGGGCCATTGTATCTGTCTCCTGCTGGGATTGGCTTGGGTCAAAGCAATGAAACCTGTTGGCTACTTCACTAAGAAATCAACAGTTGTCCCTGGGGAGCTCGAGGCAGAAGACAGACCAGTACTGGGAGGGGTCAGGTGTGGAGACCAGCGCCGGTCACCACGCCCGCAGGGCACATGGATGAAGGCAGCCAGGTGAGAAGCTACAAGCAGGGCACGATTTCTGGATCTTGGCAACACTGGCGCTTCAGCGTGGATGATTCTTTGTCGAGAGGGCTGTGCTCTACAACACAGGAGCTCAAGAGCACCTCTGGCTTCCTGCCCGCTGCAGCTTGGAGAACTCCACCCCCACCACTCAGTCAACTCAACTAGCAAAATGATGTCTGAGAACCAGTGTGGTATGGCTGGATCCCAGGCCTGTGGCTGGCCAGGGTTGGGAAGATCTGTCTAGTGTCTCTTCTTTATCATTAATAAAATCTACTGGGGGGTTGGAGAGATGGCTCAGTGGTTAACAGCACCGACTACTCTTGCAGAGGCCCCAGGTTTGATTCCCAGCACCCACATGGTGGCTAAGAACCGTCTTTGACTCCAGTTCCAGGGGAATCTGAGGCCCTCTTCTGACCTCCATAGCATTGCACGACACAGGTGCACCAACCTACATACTGACAGTACATTTATACACATAAAAAAAAATTTTGAAAGGTAAATAAAATCTACTGTTCACTGACCATGTGACGAGCATTCTGCTTGCATTCACTGTATCACTGTGAGATGAAGAAAACCTTTTTGCTCCCATTTTAGGGATAAGAAGCCAGATGTCACCTTGTTGTCATCTGTAATGGAACTGTGTTCTAGTTTGTCTTCCATTGCTGTGACAAAACACTCTGACCAACACCAACTTGGGGAGGAAAGGGTTTATTCAGCTTACATCTCCTGGGTCACAGTTCATCACTCAGGGAGCCCAAGGCAGGAACTCAGGGCATGAACCTGGAGGCAGGAGCTGAAGCACAGGCCATGGAGGAATGCTGTTTACTGGCTTGCTGCTCTGGCTCATGTCCAGCCCGCCTTCTTATACAGTACACAACAACCTGCCCAGGGTGGCACCACTCATTGTGGGCTGGGCCCTCTCACACTGCTCGACACTCAAGACAATACTCCACAGATGTGGCCACAGGCCAATCCAATGGAGCCAATTCCCCAATTGAGGCTCCCTTAACCCAGGTGTGTCAAGTTGACACTACAGCTATCCAGCACAAACTGTAAGTTAGGAATACTGTGAAAAATCAAGATGCAAGACCAAAGCTGGCATGTGCTGTAAGAAAGCTACTAGGCGAGTTAAACCTGCTTCAAGGCTGCGGTGCAAGAGACAGAAACCTTGTGGAGACAGTGAGGGCTGTAGAGGAACTTGAATGCAGAAAGATGATTCAGAGAGCTGTTCTATAGGAGGGGAGGTGACCCCGAATACCAGATAGGTAGTTCAGACAGCGATGCCCTTTGAGAAGAGAGGTGCACATCACAGGGTTGTCTCAGGCAAACCTTGGCCTGTGCCTGGTTGCCGTCTCCCGCATCTTCATGAACCCTGAGCCCTGGCAGATACTCTGGATGTGAACTCAAGTTTGTCCTTTCAGCTCAAGTACCTTTCTTTGCACTGTGGTCTTCCAGCCTCAATCTCCCCCTTCAGGACCAAATCCATTGTCGAAGCTCTGCTTCTTGCATTGGGCCCCATCGACCTGGGGCCCCTGGCAGCAAGCCTGGGCTGTCAGATGTGCAATGGAAAGACTGGACAACAAGGTGACCTCTTACACACCGGAGACCTGTGACATGACGTCAGAACTTGGTATGGAGTCCAGTCTTCTTGCATTGGGCCCCACCGACCTGGGGCCCCTGGCAGCAAGCCTGGGCTGTCAGATGTGCAATGGAAAGACTGGACAACAAGGTGACCTCTTACACACCGGAGACCTGTGACATGACGTCAGAACTTGGTATGGAGTCCAGTCTGCGTACAAGACCTGGAGTTTGAGGAAAATCTGATTTCCATACCAGTAGATGGCAGTCAGCCTCAGAAATGTGTTGAATAGTAATGGTACTTTTAGGGGAAGGGGAATCGAGGAGGTGACGGGGAGTGAAGGTTGGGGGGACCAAGAAGAAGGTTGGGGGGACCAAGAAGAAGTTTGGGGGCCCAAGAAGAAGCAGGAACGAAAACGCTGTTAGGAAACCTCAGACTCTAAACTAACCCGAAATCAAGTCAAATAAAAACCAGTACATTTTTATCATTTGTTATTCATTAAAAATATTTTGTTTTTAATTGTGTGTGTGTGTGTGTGTGTGTGTGTTGTGTGCACTCCGCGTGGCATTAGATCCCCGGAGCTGGAATTCCCAGCAGTCATGAGCTAATTGGGTCCTCTGAAGGAGTGGAAGTGCTCTAACCACTGAGTCATCTCTCCAGTCCCCGGAATGTATTTTTAAAAGGAAAGGTCAGTGTTTCTGCTGTGGTTTCCCCAGTTAGCAAGAGCCCCAGGTGGAGGTGAGGCAGCTGCTGTGTGAGTCACAGCATTCCTGGTGGAGTCCAAGGTTACTGGAGACGCACAGCTGTCTTCAATCCGGTCGATACTTAGAACCGAGTGGCCTTTGGTTTGGAGCATGGCCTTATCAAGTAGCACTAGTTTGAAGGCATGAACTTGTCCTCCAGCCGCACTCCTTTACTGGCCGTTAAACTCAGGTACATGTGACAACCAGGAGCAGCTTTGCAGAAGGGAAGGCTCCAGATGAGCTGCAAAGGAGCAGCCTGGGTCCTGCTGCCTGACAGTCACGGACGTCCTGCCATCCACTGAGCCGCTGCTCGCTCCCAGGGACATATTCCTCACACGGTCACACTTGCAAAGGCGCACAAAGCCCCTCTCAGACTCTGCTCTGCTCCAGCCTCTGGGTGGTCTGCCCTTTCTTCAAGACCGTAGTTGACACTTGTTGGTTCGATGAATGTTACAAAAGAACAAAGCTTTCCACTCATATACAGTAACTACAGAGTCTGAGAGTAAGTGGTGGAAAAATGTGAGTTCCTAAACATAAAAAAAAGACCGAGAGAAAGATCCAGGACAGTTATGGCAGAGTGCATGATCTGGGGTGGGGTGGGGGGAAGGGAAAGGGGAATATGTCTAAACTGAACTGAGAAATGATGTCTGAAATACACAAAACATCAATAAAAGCATAAAACAAAACAAACAAAAACCAAACGAACAAAGCTGCTCAGGTGACAGTTTTTGCTTTACTCACTCTAAATATTGTCTTTCAGTATTAGAAAATGACTAATGGGTATTGAAGATAGATTAGAAGATGCATACAACAAAGAAAAGGAGAGCAGAGGGGGGAAGAAAGGAAAGGAGGAGAAAGGAAAGGGACAAAATGGACCTTTCAATCTCTCAACCTAGATAGAGCCACCGTTAGCATTTGGGTTGTGCTCTTGTGTTTGTGCTTGAACAAAAGGAGAGGAAATTGTTAGAGGACATGTGATATTTTCTTAGAATTTCCAAAGTGATGACTTAAGAAAAATTTCGGATTAATTGGCAAATTGTCCAGATAGTTTTCAGTGATAGGCATTGTTCTGGAAATCTGGAAAGAAATGCCACGTTTTCCTCCTTGTTGATTAAGGATCCAGTCTCTGTGTGTGTGTGAGTGTGTGAGTGTGTGTGAGTGTGTGAGTGTGTGAGTGTGTGTGAGTGTGTGAGTGTGTGTAGGCGTGTGTGTGTGCGCGTGTGTGAGTGTGTGTGTGTGTGAGTGAGTGTATGTGTGTGTGTGTGAGTGTGTGTGTGCACGTGTGCGCGTGTGCGCAGGTATATATGCTAGCATACGTAAACGGACAGTGTGTGGCCTCATGGCTTACTGGCTACTGTGATGGACTTCTCATACCACACCTCCTCACTGGCTCGTGAACATATCAAGCATTTTGTTCATTTTGCTTCTCAATCTCTTCTGATTTCTTTCAATTATTATTATTATTATTATTATTATTATTATTATTATTGTCTTTTGAGACAGGGTCTCCGTTTAGTCCCAGCTGGCCTGGAACTCACTATGTAGACCAGGCTGGCCTTGAACTCAGAGAGATCTGCCTGCTCTGCCTCCTGAGTGCTGGGATTAAAGTAAAATGAATCTTTTTTATTTTTTTGGTTTTTTTGAGACAGGGTCTCCCTGTAGTCCCAGCTGGCCTGGAACTCACTATGTAGACCAGGCTGGCCTTGAACTCAGAGAGATCTGCCTGCTCTGCCTCCTGAGTGCTGGGATTAAAGGCATGTGCCACCACACCTGGCTCAATTATTTTTTAAATATCTTGGAGTTATACCAGCACCACCCCAGGCCCCTCATGCACGATATTAGCCGTACCCAGACACTTCTCCGAGGCTGCAGTGCGGATCCGCATCTCCTGACAGCTATCTGCCTGCGTGGGCCTTATCAGGCTCTGGGGCTTGAGGTATGCAGAGACAGGTTGTACACTCCAATGCACACACACACACACACACACACACACACACACACATACGGTCAGAACAGCTCTGCTACCTTTCCACACCTGGATCAGGGCTTCAATCTGAACTCGGATTTCTCCTTCAAAAAATAATTTTATTGGTTCTTTGGGAATTCCGTAGAATGTATTCTGATCATATCCAGGCCTCCTCCCTCATCTCCACCCCACCTCACTCTGTCCCTGACCTCATGCGTTCTATTATTTTTCTTTTATCCAATGTCTATCAAGTCTAATCGGTATTCCCCAAATGCTCTTGTGAATGGGTCCATCCCTTGAAGTCTGGTCAAAAAGCAGGAGTTGTTCCCCTAAAAAGGCTGACTCTGCTTCCCCAGAAGCTATCAATTGCCAGTATATTGCCAGCTGGAGCTGAGGCTTCCTGTGCACGCCCATCGTTGTGGGTTTCATCTCTCTTGACTGTGCACAGGTCTTGTGCACTCTGTTACAAGCACTGTGGGTTCCTCTGTGCAGCTACCCTGTGGTGTCTGGACAGCGAGACTTCCTCATATTCATCCAACACCTCTGGTTCTTAAAGTCTTTCTGCTCTTTTCCCACATGATTCCTGAGCCTGGGGGGAGAGTGCACGATGAAGGTGTCCCATTTGGGGACAGACTCTGAGTGGTGCCTTATTTTCAGCATGTTGACCACTGACCAGCCTGTGCTGATCTCCATCTGCTGCAGGAAGCTTCTGGAGAGAGTAGAAAAATGGACCAAACAAGTGATTAGAAGTTAGTTTAACACCATGTTTATTTAGCAGAGTAATAGCAGTAGGCTCTTCCCTACAGCCTGTGACCTGTCTAAACATGGGTTCTTGATCACATAACAGTGCCTTGTTTGGGCTCTATCTTGTGGTGGAGGCTCAAGTCCAATCAAAAGGTGGTTAGAGTCTTCTGTAGCATTGTCCAGCAGACGGATCTTGGCAGACTGGTCATTACTGTAGCTCGCAGAGTCCTCAGTGAGTAAGGCTGGCAATCACCTGACCCTTCCAGGAGCATGCGTGCTACCTTCTAGGGCTGCGAAAGAAAGCCAGTGACGACGCAGCTCGGAGGCCGGGGCTGCTTCATTTCTCCTTTTTTCCTTCATGACTCACACACGTAGTGTGTTCAGCAATGCCACAGAAATGGAAATGACAGTATTGTTTGAGGGTCTATGGGAACTGCCTGGTCAGCAGCTTTAAAGAAGGAGTCCTCTCCAGGCATTGGGCTTTTTATTTGCCTACGTTGTCTGGTAGGGCCACAGAACCCTTGTTCTAGAGTGACTACATTTAAAACGTTTTTACACATATAAGTGTATATATTTTAAGAAGCTTCCATTTTTGGGGCCGGGCGTGGTGGCACAAGCCTTTAATCCTAGCACTTGTGAGGCAGAGGTAGGCTGATCTCTGTGAGTTCAAGGCCAGCCTGGTCTACAGAGTGCGTTCCAGGACAGCTGGAGCTACAAGGAGACCCTGTTTCAAAAAGACAAAAAAAAAAAAAAAAAGAAGCTTCCATTTTTGAAGGCGTCCAGCATTGTCTTCCTTCCCCTCCTCACTCTTCTACTTTGCCATTCTAATCCCCAACGAATTAATGCTTTTTATCTCGATATTTCCCTTCCACTCTTTATATCACTGATTTTTTTTTGGTCTTTTCGAGACACGGTCTCCCTGTAGCCCCAGCTGTCCTGGAACTCACTCTGTAGACCAGGCTGGCCTTGAACTCACAAAGATCTGCCTGCCTCTGCCTCCCAAGTGCTAGGATCAAAGACGTGCACCAGCACACCCTGCTCTATATCACTGAATTTTATCTCGGGTTTTCCAAATGAAACACTATACCTGAAGATCTGAGTAGCATTCATTTATGAAAAAGATCATGAGACATTTGTCCTTCTGGGTCTTGATTATCTCATTAAGATGACTGTTTTGAATTAGCTCCATTTTACATGAAATTTTCAAATTTTTATTTTTCTTAACAGTTGAATAATATTTAATTGTGTAAATGTACCGTGCTGTCCTTGTCCCTTCATCAGTTGATGGATATCTAGGTTGTTTCCATTTTCTGGGTATTGTGAGTGGGGCAGCAGTGAACATGGATAGCAGGTATCTCTGTCGTAGGTTAGAGAGTACTTTGGGAATATGTCCAAGAATGGTATGGCTGGATGGAGTGAGAGCCTATTTTTAGTTTTAGAGAAACTTCCAGGCTAATTTCCATAGTGCCTGCACCCACCTGCACTCCCCCTCCAGAGACGAAGTCTCACCCTGTCTCCACACAGCACCTGACATAGGTGGTATTTTGGTTCTTGGTCGTTCTGATTGGGGTATTATGAAATCTCCAAGTAGTTTTAATTTGCATTTCCACAATGGCTAAAGATGTTGAATATTAAAAAATTTTTCTCAGCCATTTGTGTTTTTTTCATTGAGAACTCTGTTTATAAACTCAATTTTTTTGTCACACCCTGGGGATGGGGATGAGGAGAAGGGGAACGACCACATTGCTTGACTGCAGAATTCCTCAGAATCTGGACCCATAACTCATATCTGGGAAGATACATCTTAGGACAAAGAAGGCCAATAGTGGTCGCCTTCCAAAGTGCAGGTCCTGGTATAAGCACTGAACTCACAGTCACTCATTCGAGTGCTGCAGTGGCCTGAGGGAGAAGCAACCACTGCTGTTTACAGATGTGAAGACGGGAGACCTTAAGCCACATGCCCAACGTCACACAGCTGGAGCGCCTCGGAGCCAGGAGGCAGGTCGGTGTGGCTTTCGGAGACCACTCGCTGCTCTGCCTCTTCTTGAAAGGAGAGTGGTCACGGGCCTCTGAATTAGACTCAGAGCTCTGCCGACCGACCGCTGTTATCTCAGTGAGGTCTTGTTACCTCACTGGGCTTCAGATTGAACATTTAACAAAATACGGTCCTGCAGGGGCATTTATGACACTCTGCCTGCTTCAACAACTTTGGATACATCTGGAAAGTGAATTTCAGTTGCTTCGTAGGAAGCGCAGACTGCACTTCGCTCTTGTTTTCTTGCTTTCTTTGCAGAAGAGTGCTTCGGGGCTCTGTCAAGCAGAGGAACTCCTGTGGGGGTGCTGATGCCACTGGGCCAGCTCTGCTCAGCAGTAAAGGGGGATTTATTGAAGCTTTCCTATTAAGGATGTGAGACAGAAATCTGTCTTCAACCAGAAAACGTACCAGTCCATTTTCTGCAGCTTATGGGAGTTTTATTGGGCATTTGGGTGCAGAGGGAGAGTTCCTGAAGGTGGGAGGCATGGCAGTGGGCACCTGGCGAGGAGGCTGAGAGACCACAGCCTTCACAGGAAGCAAAGAATGAACTGGAAGTGGGCGAGGCTTTAAGCTCTCAAAGCCCTCCCCCTGTGACATACTTCTTCCTCCAGCAAGCCTCCTCCTCCTCAAGATTCCATGACCTCCCAAACAGCATGGCAACTGGGGACTGGATGCTGAAATGCACGACTCTATGGGGAACACTTTTTTATTCAAATCACCATACCATCTTTCTAAGAAACAAATTTTATTTTAAAAATTTTTTATTATTTTTATGTATACGAGTATATTGCCTGCATGTATGTAAGTGCACCCGTGTCGTGCAATGCCAGGGAGATCAGAAGAGACCCTTGGATTCCTCTGGAACTGGAGTTGAATTGTTGTCAGCTGCCTTGTGGGTGTTGGAATTGAACCTGGGTACTCTGCAAGAACAGTCAGTGCTTTAAACTGTTGAGCCATCTTTCTAGCCCCTAAGAAACAAATTTTAATCCATAAGGGAATGCCATGTTTGAAAGGAGAGAGTATGTTTAGAAGACCAAGCAGCAAACTGGCCAAAGGAAACAGCTGTTCCAACCGGTTTGCTGTATGTTCTTAGCAAATCGCTTGGCCAGGTAGGACCACTTTACTTTGTAAAGGCCTAGAGCATTGTCTGTAAGACTGGCTGCAAACACTGACTTCTGGTTGTCTTGGCCAACCTTGGGAGGAAGGGTTTTCTACCATGTCGCCTGTCTGCGTGTCTTTTGGCCTCCTGCTGTCCCACCCACAACTGGTGCAGCAGTGGTTTTCTGATCCGTCTTTGGGGGGGGTCTAAGTTGATTCCAGCAGTTGGGCAGGGTTGAGTTTGCAAACAATGTGCAGGGAAAGAGGTAGGAAGCTTGCGGTTGACCCTAGTGACACAGACCTCCAACACAGTGACATCAGGGTCAACTGAGATTGGGTCCTTTGGGCGATAGCAACTGTGGAGAACTGAACCATAGTGACTTTCCACTAGATTATCAGCAGCTATAAAATGTGACTCCTCAAGGAATAGTGCATATCGTAAAGTGAGCCCTGTTTGACGTCTCCATAAACCTGGGAGCGTCAACTTTCCAATTCTTTACCTCATATAGGAAAATTCACCCTTTCCTTTCTTATCCCATAAATGGGTAAAATTACCCACACTTTGGTTCTGTTTTTCAGAAAAAAAAAACCCAAACATTTAAGCCTAAATTTTTTCTCTTCTCCTTTTTTTGTTTTTTTTTCTTCTTCTTTTTTCTTCTTCTCTTCTTACATTACACCTTTATTTCTCTGCTTTTGTTCCCTTTATCAGCCAACTCATTCTTATCTCTACTTCTAACCTTTATTGCTTAATGATTCAGCCTCCACTGGGTGAGATTGTACATTCCATACATATCTAACTGAAAGCCTACTTTGGCCTGGTCAGAGGACTGATCTTAGCCTGGACATTGGAGAAGCTGAGCCCAGATATATGTATTTTTATACACACGTACACATGCACACACGCACACACACACACAAGCACGCATGCATGCACGCATGCGAGCTCTTCAGGTTTTTTGTTTAATAATGTCAACTCAAAATATGTTACTCTCAGGTCAGAAGTGGTGGCATCCTCCTTTAATCCTGTCACTCAGGAGGCAGGGTTGGTGGATCTTTGTGACTTTAATGGTGGCCTGGTTTACACAGTGTGTCCCAGAGCAGCTAGGCCTCCATAGTGAGACCTTGACTCAAAATGCAAACCAAAACAAAACATAACTTTTACCTCAAAGAGAATAATAGTTTATTCTGGGACCAGATATGAGTGACCATGGCTTACGAATGGAGATCCAGATTCATCCCACATACTGGGTTCTAATGCGGTAACCATTTCATGAAGTTTTTTTTTTTTTTAGTAACAGAACAAATAAAGTCATAAATCCAATGAAACACGTTGTTATAGTCAAATAGGCTATGGCAACAAAGCCGGGCGGTCTAATGATACTTAGCCCTTGGGTTGGTGGAAGATACAGGTTTGTGAGTACATTCCAAAAGGAATTGTCAAGTTACAAAGATGGCATTAGATCACAGAGGCAGGCCTGGAATTAGGAGGCTACAGATAGCCGAAGATAATTTGCTTTTGAACCTGCGATGTTCAAGCTTTCTACATCACAAAAGTTCTAGTCAGTGTTTGAGCATTGTGGAATCTTTAACGTAGATGCAGCTTGTGCGTGCACGTGTGTGTGTGTGTGTGTGTGTGTGTGTGTG
>VZQC01001445.1:351269-376269 GCA_009823505.1 Rhizomys pruinosus
TCTAAGCCTAGGGAACAATCTGCGGAAGAGGGGGCGTGGTAGAATGTAAAGGCTGCGATTGGGGTGAACGGTGAAACTACAGCGATGCAGTCTGGACACTCATTTGATCAACTTGATTGAACAAACAACCTGTCACCCCCCACTGAATGGTGGGACTGTGGGGGTTTGGGCACAACAGTCTGTAGATTGGTTTTGCATGAAGGATGCTTATACTCATGGATTATCACTTATAGCTAAAAAAGGAAAAAAAAAAAAAACAAAACAACCTGAAAGTTGCAGGACAGTTATGGCAGAATACATGATCTGGGATGGGGTGGGGGGGGGGAAGGGAAAGGGAAATATGCCTGATCTGAATTGGAAAATGATGTACGAAATGCACAAACCATCAATAAAAATTAAATAAAAAAAAAGGAAATATTTAATAGCATAGTGGCTTAGGTACTGTGAGGAAGAAGAGGAAATGGTTCCTAGATAGCTAAATAAAGAGTGAAATCATAAACATAAAAAAAAAAAAAGAAGATGAAGACTAGATTCTCATTCCTCACGTGAACAGAGGCTGCAGGACAGCTTTGAAAAGCTAAATAGAAGCTGTCCGTAGTGGTTCATGCCTGTTGTCCCATTAAATGGAAGGCCGAGCAAGGAGGGTCATGAATTCTCAGCCGACCTGGACCACAAAGTAAGATTATCTCTTAACGAAACAAGGTAAAAAATGGATATTATAAAAATAGCCTCGTTTCAAATGTAGAAATAAGCTAGAGGTAGGGACTAGGAAAGTGTCGACTGTCAGCTTCTACTTGGCAGTAGCCGGCGTCCTTGCAGTGAGGATTCTTGTCAGTTTTGTCATTTGATACATCAAATCACAGCTTAGGAAGTCCTACCTAAAGAATTTCTTTCTAGGATTTAGTAGTTAGCACCCATTGGCAGAAATAAATACAAACAACACGAAGGACACAAGGTGTTAGTACACAGAAAGGTTAATTTCGTTTTACATATCTGGAGTTTCCAAATGTTCTGGGAGATGTGGAATACTTGGAGATTGTCTAGCTAAGACTGCTTAGGAATAAAAAATCTTGTTATAATTAAAATGTTTCAGGCTCAGGTTAGCCTTTTCCAATAACTCACTTGTGATTTCTACTTGAAGACATATATAATATCAAATTACTTACGTGGAAAGGAGGAGTGGGGGTGGGGCGCAAGTAAATGAATCTCCGTTACAGGGATCAGTTGTCAGAACAACGCTGACTTCAGAAACTGCTCTGACTTCTCCCAGGCAGCAGCTGATGTATTTATAGCCTTGTGATTTTGTTACCTATCACTCAGCTTATGTGAGTCACCCATGACATGTGGGCACGAGTTACAAAGGCAGGACACAGTGGGAGGGCTCTGTTACGACCTTTGTTTAACAACAGTGGCAGATTGCTGGGAGAAGGCCATTTGTTATTCAGTGACAACAAGACTCGCAAGGCAGAGCATTCTGGTCTGACTTTGCCTTGATATGTGGTTTTCTCCCGTCCATATGGCCTCCCTGTTACACCTCTCCAGTGAGGAGGCTGGGCTTGTAGACTGGGAAGAGTGAGCAGCAGAGGAGGTAGTGGGTGGCCAGTTGGTCAGTGGATTGTTGAGCAGGGCTCCAGAGAGAGAAGAGCTTTGGGCAGTGTTTGAGCTGAGTCATTGTGGTGACTTCATTTGACGTGAAGAGTGACATTCTGATAGCCCTGTCAGAAGTAACTGTTCATTGATTTAACAAACCCTTTAAAAATTATTTATTTATTTATTTATTTATTTTTGTGTGTGTAGGTGTATGATTCTGAGCTATGTGTGTATATGTGTGTAGGTGTACCATGCTGAGCTCTGTGTGTGTGTGTGTGTGTGTGTAGGTGTACCTCTTCTGCCTTCTTCTTTGAGACAGGATCTTTCAGTCAAACCCTGAGCTCACTGATGAGGCTGGGATCTCTAGTCAGCTCCAACAATCTCCCGTTTCAATCTCTGGAGGCTGGAATCATAGGCCACTGCCATGTCCACCTGACATTTGTGTGGGTTTATAACCTCACGCTTGTTTTTATGTGTATGAATATTTTGCCTGCATGCATGTAATTGTGTCATGTGTGTGTAATGCCTTACAGAGGTCAGAAGAGGGCATCAGAGCTCCAGGAACTGGAGTTACTGATGGTCATTAGCCACCATGTGGGTGCTAGAACTGAACCCAGGTCCTTTGGAAAAATAGCTGAGCCATCTCTCCAGCTCCAACCCCATTTTTTTTTTAAATTCTAAGACTCTACCTGATGAAATCTTATAGAGTTCTCAAAATTCATTTAAAAAATGACTTCCTGATAGAGAGACAGACAGCTGCGTGCACATTTGGCGGCCAGGTAAGATCCTGCATGCAGCCTTGCTGCCCAGTCAGGGGCTCGGCCTCCCACCTCTAGAACCACAGAGAAGAACTGTGTGCGTGGATAGAGGGACGGACAGCTGTGTGCACATTTGGCAACAGCGTAGCAGCGTGTGGGGCCAAAAGAGTATGAACAGCTGTGGTGGAGATGATAAGCTGCTGGTGCTGTGGTTTGCCATGGTTGGGATGATCCAGCAGGTGCAGTGTCAGTGATTCTAGGCTGCACAGCCAACACTGAGGAAGAAACCAACAGGAAGCAGAGTGAGTGACCAACCAGCCCTCCATATTAACATTTTGAGATTAGCACCAGAATCCAAACAAACAACAAATCCACATGCCAAAGACACAACAGAAAGACAACAATATGGGAAAAGTTCATAATAAATCCCCACTGAACTCAACCAGTCCTGTAGAAGATCCCAACAACAAGATCTCCTTGCAAGGAAACCAAGACACTGACCTTAGAAGAACAATTGTAGACATATTCAAAGAAATCAAAGAATATAAAGAACAAATCAGAGAGTTAAAGGGAGAGAATAAAAAACTCATGAAGGAACTAGAAGGAAAGAATGATAAACTCCAGAAAGTACTAAAGGGAGAGAATGACAAATTCCAAAAAGAACTAGAGGAAGAGAAATACAAACTCCAAAAAGAACTAGAGGGAGAGAATGACAAACTCCAGAAGGAAGTAGAAACACTGAAACGATCTCAGGCTGAAAGGAAAAAAGAAACTGACCAGCAAAGCAAGGAGCTACAAGAAGTAATGAAAAGATCCAAAAGGAAGTGGAAATACTGAAGAAATCACAGGATGAAATGAAAAAGGAAATTGAACATTCATCCAATCAGCAGGAAAGGATGGGAAAAAGCCTCAGAAGCAGAATGGATGAAGTAGAAAAAAGAATATCAGACCTACAGGATGACATAGTGCAGTTAGAAACCTCAAGTAAAGATTATGAAAAATTAAAAAAAAAACACAAGAGTGGAACAAACAGGAAATGTGGGACTGTATGAAAAGACCAAACCTCTGCATCATAGGGATAGAGGAAGGAGAAGAATCCCAAGAGAATGGTATTGATCGGATCTTCAACAGAATAATAGAAGAAAATTTCCCCAAACTGAAAAAAACACAAACCCATACAAATACAAGAAGCACATAGAACACCAAATAGACAAGACCAGAAATTCTCCATGCCATATCATAGTTAAAACACTAGATGCTCAAAACAAAGACAAAATACTAAAAACCACAAAGGAAAAACAACAAGTTACATATAAGGGGAAACCCATTAGAATTACAGACTTCTCAATGCAAACGATGAAAGCAAGAACATGGACCAAAGTATTCCCAGTGCTAAATGACTTTAGATGCCATCCCAGGTTGCTATACCCAACAAAAATGTCAATTATAGTTGAAGAAAAAAGAAAAATCTTTCATGACATAAACAAAGTGAGACATGTCAAAAAAACCCCAACACTTCAGAAAATACTCAAAGCATTTCAAAGAACAGAGGAAAGGAGCAACTGTCCTCAAGCAGCTAGAGAGAGAAATTAACAAAAGCATAACAGAGTAAATAAATACCTAGACCAAGAATGCCAATGAAAAATAAGTTGAAAGGAAACAGCACACATCTCTCAATAATAACCTTAAATATTAATGGTCTAAACTCCCCAATCAAAAGACAGACTGGGAGAATGGATTAGGAAAGAGAATCTGTCTATATGCTGCCTACAAAAACCCATCTCACCCTCAAGGACAGACCACCTTAAAGTGAAAGGATGGAAAAAATATTCTAAGCAAATGGTACCAAGAAACAAGCAGGAGTGGCTATTCTAATATCAGACAAAATAGATGTCAAAGTAAAACTAATCAGAAGAGACAAAGAGGGCCATTATATCCTTGTCAAAGGAACAATTAACCAGGAAGATGTCATAATGTAAATGTTTATGCACCAAACTCTGGTGCTCAGAACTTTATAAACACGATCCTTCGGAACCTCAAGACACAGATTAATCCCAGCATGCTAATAGTGGGGACTTCAATATCCCACTGAGTCCCTTGGATAGGTCAACTGGACAAAAAATAAACAGAGAGACATTGGAACTGAACGATACAATACACCAAATGGACCTCACAGATACCTACAGAATATTCCACTCAAACACCAGAGAATATACTTTCTACTTAGCACCCCACAGAACATTCTCCAAAATCGACCACATACTGGGATACAAAAGAAATCTCAACAAATACAAAAAGATTGAAATTATTTCATGCATTCTATCAGACCACAGTGCAATAAAGCTCAATATTAACACCAGGATAAGCCCTACTAAGTATAAGAACACATGGAGACTAAACAACATTATCTTGAATAATGAGTGGGTCAGGGAAGAAATAAAGAATGAAATAAAAGCATTCCTGGAACTAAACAAAAATGACAATACAATACAACAAAACCTGTGGGATATATTTAAGTCAGTCCTAAGAGGGGAAATTTATAGCCCTAAGTGCCCACATTAAAAAAAAACAGAAAGAGAACAAATAAATGATCTAACACTGCAGATAAAAACACTTGAGAGACAAATGAACAACAAATGAACCCTAAACCCTACAGACAGGAAGAAATAACAAAAATCAGAGCAGAAACCAATGAAATAGAAACAAAGAAAACAATACAAAAAATCAATGAGTCCAAAAGCTGGTTCTTTGAAAAGATAAACAAAATAGACAGAACTCTAGCCCAGTTAACCAAAAGAAAGAAAGAGCAACTCTAAATCAATACCATTCGTGATGAAAGGGGAAACATCACAACAGATAAAGAAAAGATCCAGACAATCATATGAGAATACTTCAAAAACCTATACTTTACTAAATTTGAAAACCTAAGAGAAATGGATGAATATCTGAAATCCTGGGATTCATCAAAGCTTAACCAAGAAGAGATTGAGAGCTTAAACAGACCCACAATACATGAGGAAATTGAAGATGTAATAAAAAGCTTCCCAACTAAAAAAAGCCCAGGTCCAGATGGTTTCACAGTAGAATTCTATAAAACATTTAAAGAGGTCTTACAACCATTACTACTCAAACTTTTCAGAAGGATATAAACAGAGGGAAATATCCCAAATTCCTCTTTGAAGCCAGCATCACTTTAATACCAAAACCAGGCAAAGACACAAACAAGAAAGAAAACATAGACCCATATCATTAATGAACACAGATGTAAAAATTCTCAACAAAATACTTGCAAATTACATACAGACCCACATCAAAAAGATCATCCATCATGACTGATGTGGATTCATACCAGAGATGCAGGGATGGTTCAATATACGTAAACCACATAGACAAAACACAAAGACAAAAACCACATGATCATCTCAATTGATGCAGAAAAGCCTTTGACAAAATCCAACATCCCTTCATGCTTAAAGTCCTAGAAGGAATTGGACCAGAGGGATCATTTCTCAATATAATCAAAGCCATATACAATAAACAGCTAACGTCATCCTAAATGGAGAAAAGTTAGAAGCATTCCCCTTAAAGGCAGGAACATGACAAGGTTGTCCACTATCACCACTCATCTTCAATATAGTGCTTGAAACACTTGCTAGGGCAATAAGGGAAGAAAAGGAAATTTAAAGGAGTATTAATTGGAAAAGAGGAAGTCAAACTATCTCTTTTTGCAGATGATATGATAGTTTACCCTTAGGATGCTAAAAACTCCACTAGAAAATTCCTAGAAACATTAAGAGTTTCAGTAAAGTGGCAGGATATAAAATTAACCTAGAAAAATTAGAGAGACATGAGTCTTCAGTCCATATTGGAGGGTTAAAAAGCTGTGTCTCATGTCTTTGAAGAGTGGCAAAAGCAGTGGCAGCCACAGAGTAAATTCACTTGCCAGTAAGAATTGAAGACAGGCCAAACAACAGTGCCCTCTCTTTTTTCTTTTGGTCTTTTTACTAAGATCTCAAGTTTTATATCTGAAGTACAATTTCTCTGGTCTTATTATTTATGTCTGGTTTTACTTTCCTTTTGTATGCTTAAAGCCACACAGTTAGCCCAGATTAATCAAGGTTTTTGTTTTCTTAAGGTCAGTTGAGGATCTGGTCCTCAGGGGTCTCTAGGGATTTTTTTTGGGTGGGGGAGGAGGGTGGGAGCCCCTGGCTCCTTTCAGCTTTTCATTTACCAGTTCCATCCACTCAAGGACAAAATCAGGTCTTGCTAGACCAGGCTTCCTTTTCTGAAGTGTGAGTAGACTTTCCTCTTTATAGACTGGACACTGGCTGAAGTCCCATTAGTGGATCTCCAAGACCTCCCTGAACAGGAAGATTGGTGACCCACATTTGCAGGACATTTCAAGAGAAGCCCCCATGCATAGTCCCCTAGTAGCCTTTCTTTACACCAACAATAAGCAACTGGAGAAGGAATATAAGGCGACCTTCCCAATCACAATAGCCTCAAAAAAATGTTAATAAACCTAACCAAAGACACCAAAGACCTCTACAAGAAAAAATTTAAAACCCTGAAGGAGATTGAAGATGACCTCAAAAGATGGAAAGACCTCCCATGCTCATGGATTGGAAAAATTAATATAGTAAAAATATCCATCCTACCCAAATTAATATACAGGTTCAATGCAATCCTAATTAAAATCCCCAGCTTTTTCACAGACTTGGAAAAAACATCCTTAAATTCATATGGAAAAACAAAAAACCCCAAATAGCTAAAGCAACCCTGAGCAAAAAGTGCAATACAGGGGGGATTACTTTACCAGACTTCAAGCTATATTATAGGACTATAGTCATTAAGACAGCCTGGTACTGGCACAAAAACAGACCCATTAATCAATGGAACAAAATTGAAGATCCAAACTTGAGCTCATATAATTTCAGCCACCTCATATTCAACAAAGGGGCCAAAAATTCAATGCAGGAAAGGTAGCATCTTCAGCAAATGGTGTTGACAAAACTGGATCACCATTTGTAGAGGAACAAAATCGAACTCCTACATCTCACCCTGTACAAAAATAAACTCCAAGTGTATCAAAGATCTCACCGGCAACCTGATACCCTTATAGTTATAGAAGAAACAAAATTGGCCGCAACCTACAAGACATAGGCCTCGTAAACAGACTTTTTTTGTTTAAACATTCAAACAGCAGCTGCACAGGAAATAAGGACAACAGCTGACAAGTGGGACCTCATCAAACTCAAAAGCTTTTGTACAGCTAAAGAAACAATCAAGGAAGTGAAGAGAAAACCCACAGAGTGGGAGGAAACCTTCACCACTGATACATCTGACAAAGCATTAACATTCAGAATATATAGACTACTTAAAAAACAAAGAAGTAAGAGAACAAATGACCTACTCAAAAGATGGAGTAAAGAGCTGAACAGATACTTCACCAGTAAGGAAGTAAAGATGGCTGAGAAATATCCTAAAAAGTGTTCAGCATCATTAATATTAAGGAGATGCAAATTAAAACTACATTAAGGTATCATCTCACTCCAATAAGACTGGCCAAGATCAAGAAAACAAAAGATACCAAGTGCTGGGGAGGTTGTGGGGAAAGGGGAACACTTATCCACTGCTGGTGGGAATGTAAACTGGTACAGCCACTATGGAAAGCAGTGTGGAGAACCCTTAAAAGACTCAAAATGAGCCTACCACCTGACCCAGCCATACCACTCCTGGGTATATACCCATAAGACTCATCCTACCCCAAAGATACATGCTCAGCTATGTTTATTGCAGCTCTCTTCACAATAACAAAGAGCTGGAATCAACCCAAATGCCCCTCAACTGATGACTGGATAACAAAAATGTGGTACATCTACACAGTGGAGTTCTATGCAGTGGTAAAAAAATATGACATCATGAACTTTGCAGGTAAATGGATGGAACTCGAAGCCATTATGCTAAGTGAAGTAACACAGTCCTGGGGGCGGGGGGTGGGGGGAGGCAAATGGTTTCCCTCGGTGTGGATGCTAACACCAAATCCCCAGTTGGCAGGCAAATTGAACCACTTTATTATTATATTTCTTTGTATCTGAAAGCAACTGTGCTATTATAATGTGAATCTCTTAATGGGATCTAGAATTGACATATCACTTATATTCACATATTATAATTACCATATATAGGTGGAAGGTATATATTCGTATTCTAGAGTAATATAAAATTAAAAGGAAAAATGTGAATCCCAAAACATATTTAGGAATTAACATACAGTTCATTCCCTGGAGTCATAATTTTGATACATATGTATTGTTTATAAGGACATAATTTGGAGTAATACAAAGGGGAGGGAACCAAAAAAGGTATTGATAGCTTTATAGAATAATTTCAGTATAATCCCTGAGTTATTGAAATATTATAATAGTGTATAGTTTACATTGTAAACTTATTATAAGATTTATATTAAATTTTTATAGAACCTTTCAAAAAAGTACATTAAAACATACATCAACTTAGTATATAATTTGGAATGTAAAGTTATATTTCTTTTTACCTGCATACAACTTTACTGTTAAAATGTGAATCCTTCAGGCGTTTTGTAATTAACTTATAGTTTATTTTCAGACTGTGTAATTTTGATTTATGTGGAGTGTATATATGTATATTTTGGAGTAATATAAAATTAAAGGGAACAACAGAAAAAGAGAAAAACCTGTTCGAAGAACTGACCAAAACAGTAAATTTTGCATTGAAAAAAGTTAAAAAAGATGCAAGACAGGACTTAACATGTAGGACAGAATCCATGAGCTCTGATGGGGGGTGGCGCGAGGGGTGGGCATGGATGGGGGAGTGAGTCTAAATTTGATTAAGAAATGTTGTATGAAATGTGCTCAATAAAAATTAACCTAAAAATAACTTCCTGCATAGAAATCAGGTCTTAAATCTTCTTTCAAGCATATATTAACATATTAAATTCAAATGGAAGTTATATTTAGGAGTAAGACAAATTCAAGTTAAAAGTGAATGCATTGTCCTGTAGTAAATAAAGGTGTGTTTAAGGTGAAAATTATGTCTAAAGCTTTCTTCTGTGGATTTTAAAAGTGTGCTTGCACCTAGAATTAAGAATGAATTAATGATTTTTAGGACAGATGGCATGTTTTTCTCCCCTTATGCTTGTCCTTAAACAGAAAAAAAAAAAGAAAAAATGAACCAGATGTTGAAGCAGGTTCTTAGGCAAAGTTATGTGTATTTAAGAGCCAGCTAGACCTGAAAAATTAATTCTCTGCTCCAGATTTGGATGCAACTTTTTTTTTTTTAATTTTATTTATTTCTGTATGTGTATGAATGTACTGTCTGCATGCAGGTCTGTGCACGCCTGTCGTGCAATGCCGCGGAGGTCAGAAGAGGGTCTCGGATTCCCCTGGAACTGGAGTTCTCCTGGAATTGGAGTTTCAGACGGTTTTTGGCCGCCATGTGGGTGCTGGGGATCGAACCCGGGTCCTCTGCAAGAGCGGTCGGCGCTCTTAACCGCTAGGCCATCTCTCCAGCCCTGGATGCAACTTTTACCTGTCAACTCGACTGTCTGAGTGGACTGCTTCAGCTCCGGAAAGCTGCCTTCAACTCAACTCAAGTGTCTGAGTGGACTGCTTCAGCTCCAGAACGCTGCCTTCACGATGTCTTGGCAGCAAAGAGACTCAAAGCCAGATTAATTGCTAATCACAAACAGGGAGCTACAATATTTAAAACCAACTCAACACAGAATGTTTTCATGCTGTTAAAAGACCCCAAGTGTTCTTCTGGACGTGGAATGTTTAAATCCACCCCAACTTGCACAGATGGATCCCCCCCCTTGACCCTCAGATGCTCTTGTGTGGTGCTGTGATCCTGTCTATGAATCCCTGCAGCCCATGGAGCAGAGTCGCTGGTGGGTTGTGGAAACAGGGGTGCTGGGGCTGCAATAGAATGCTGGGAGAGACTGAGAGAAATACGGCCAATACCTGACTGCCAGAGCTCTGGGCTGGAGACACTTGGCCACATCCAACCAACTGTCCCACAGAGCCCTCCCGCCACACATCCCTCCATTGCACAGAGTCCACTGGAGATTTAATGGCTAAGTTGCCAAGTTGTTCATCATTCATCCAAAAGATAGTTGATGGTACATCGAAGTCCTGGATGCTGTGCAAGGAGGGAAGGAAAAAATACCATATATCCACAACACACACTTACTCTTTCCAGATTAGTGTGGTATTGCTTGGCAGGTCTCTGAGGAGACAGCAGAGATTGCTAGTGCTGTTCCTGGGACCTGAACCTGCATGTTCTGGTTGTTAGCCTTAGCCTTTACTGACTGCACCATCTTTCCAGCCCTAGGGCTTTTTCTGAACCATGTACATATCATGTTAACATTTTTTTTCTAAAATATTTTTAAGCAATTGATGGACATGGCTTAAAATGCCAAAAAGTGTGGAAGGGCTGACATTGAAAATCACCAGTATTCTTCCTTCCTCTTCAGGTATCTGAAGCCCCCCCCCCTTGACACAGCTACTTCTCCATAGCTCTGAAAGCATACTTGCTGTGAAGTTGTGATCTGGCAGCTACAGGCACTTTATACTGCTCTCTTGTATGGCAGATGAGAATCTAACTCATTTTCCACCTTCCATTTTTCTTCTTATAATTATAGAATTTTCTTTCTCTTCTAGTGGTTACTTTGGTAACTCAAATAATGTACTTAAAACTTCTTTTTCTCAGTTGACTATTGACAGAAGTTCCTGACTGGCCACTTAGGAAGCTGAGGATATTGAGACTCTCACCCTTCCTGTCAGGTTTTTCCTCTCCTTCAACTTCCAGCTTCTCTTGGTTGCAATTTTGCTTTCACAATGTCAAGGCTGGTAACATTTAGACTCTGCTTTGTAATACAGTTATTCTCAATAGTCCTTGTCTGAGGACTTGTGTCAAGTTCTGTGAATCATCATTTCTGGAAAGAGCCCCTCTGCAACATTGAAGCAGCACTCTGGCCTCCCTCCTACAGACCGTTGCTCCTCAAAGGTCACTGGTGATGTTTCGGAGTCAGACCTAGAAATCCTGTTATTACCACCTGGCGTTAGAATGCGTTTGGCACAGAGTTTTGACTGATGATCCCTTACCATCCCCGCACCATTCTTCTCAGCTCTCACTTTCCTGCAGGTGTTTAGGTCTGGTCCTCTACATTTGAGGTCATCCCTGATGGAAAAGCCTCACCATCTTTCATGCTTTCCTGCCACCTGCTAACCCTGTGTGTGTTGCCTAGCATTGCTGTTCCCTCGATCACCTACTTGGTGTAAACACCACTTTAAATAGCTTTTATCCCAGTCTTAAGTTCTTCCCAAGAAAGTGAAGGATCAGGTTAATTATGGGTCAATAATGACAATTTGAAATTTGGATTTTTAATCCCAATTTCATACCATGTAAATAAAACATTATTTAAAAATACTATTTGCAGCTGGGCGTGGTGGCTCACACCTTTAATCCTAGCACCCGGGAGGCAGAGGCAGGCGGATCTTTGTGAGTTCAAGGCCAGCCTGGTCTACATAGCTAGTTCCAGGACAGCTGGGGCTACAGGGAGACCCTGTCTTGAAAAGACCAAAAAAAAAAAAATACTATTTGCTACACCTACGTCTTGTGGGGTCCTGCCTGTGCTCTTTTTTTTTTCTGGCAGTTTCAGAGCTTTGGCTTTTATTTTATTTTATTTTTTTCATTGATGTTACTCAGTTTGCCGTACAATTAGGTAATTGGTGCATTTTGCAAGTATCTGTGTCCAAATTTTGAACAACCCAAGGTTCCCATAGTCCAGTTGGAGAAGCTTGTATGCACAGGCATGTTGATCAATTAGGGGTCCAGATTATATTGCTGTAGTCTCATGATTCACCCCATCTCTCCACAGCCCTTATATTCTACCACGCCTCCTCTTCCACAGTTTGTTCCCTGGGCTTTGGGAAAGGGGCACAAGTGGGTGACAAGAAAACAGTCTACTTTCTTTTTTTTTAAATTTTTTATTTATTTCTGTATGTGTATCAATGTACTGTCTGCATGCAGGTCTGTGCACCCGTGTTGTGCAATGCCGCGGAGGTCAGAAGAGGGTGTCGGATTCCCCTGGAGCTGGAGTTCTCCTGGAATTGGAGTATCAGACGGCTCTCGGCCGCCATGTGGGTGCTGGGGATCGAACCCGGGTCCTCTGTAAGAGCGGTAGGCGCTCTTAACCACTAGGCCATCTCTCCAGCCCCCAACAGTCTACTTTCTTTGGAGTTGTCATTTGGACTCTAGTCTGTTCAGGTTGTTTCCCTTCATGGGTTGACAGCTTATCCAGTGATACCTTTTTAGTCATACTAACAAAGCACAAACAATTGGATGTACAGGCATTTAAGCAGTACTAATTATTATGTCAAGCTAAGCTGTGAGCATAGACACAGATGCTTGGATGGTATGCTAATCCTCAAACTGTGGTTTCTCTATAAAGGGTGACAAGTTCTTTTTTTTTTCATCATAAAATATATTTTATTTAATATTCACAGGAAACAGTGGGAGGGAGGTGCAGTCAGTTTATTGTCTCCATTCTGCCAGGGAAGTAGACATTCCAAGAGTTTAAGTGACTCCTGAAGCCACTGAGTTCGATGGTTCGGTGGGCAGGAGCCAGGTCCTCCCACAACTGCCTCTTGTTTCGAACACTTTGAGTCTCTTTTCCAACCCCAGTCTGTCCTGTCTCACTGCCGTCCACATGAGGAACAAGTCCTGGCCACCTCAAGCTGGGGTCTGTCCAACACATGTGTTCTTAAGGAGCACTTCTTTTCTTACCAATTATCAGGCTGTCTTCAGGGTCTGAATGGGGTCTCGGATGATGGTTGGTTACGGTTGGTTCTGAGAGAGTGTGGAGAGAACAGCGGGGTAGCTGGGAGGCAACTGAAGGCCAAGTTCAGGGAGGACGTGGGGCTCTGTGTGGACATAAAAGCTTTGTCCACACAGAGCTCAGCTTTGGCTTTTATATTGAGATCGTTGATCTGTTTGGAGTTGACTTTCGTGCATGCTGAAGGATAAGAGTCCAATTTCATTCTTCTACAGGTGGAGATCCAGTTTTGCCAGCAGCATTTGTTGAAGATGCTATCTTTCCTCCATCGAATGTTCTTGGCACTTTTGTCAAATATCAGGTGGCTGAAATTGCATCTACCCATGTGTGGGTCTTCTATTGTGTCCAGTTGATCTACATGTCTGTTTCTGTGCCAGTACAATGCTGTTTTTATGACTATAGCTCTGTAATATAGTCTGAAATCTGGTATGATGATTCCCTTAGCATTGCTCTTTTTGCCCAAGATTGCTTTAGCTATCTGGTGTCTTTAGAGGTTCCATATGAATTTTAAGATTTTTTTTTCCTAGCTTTGTGAAGAATGTCACGGGTATTTGATTGGCACTGGATTAAACCTGTAGATTGCTTTTTGTAAGATAAACATTTTCTCAACATTAATTCTACCAATTCATGTGCATGGTATGTCCTTCCATTTCCTGATGTCTTCCTGTAACTTCTTTAAAGATTTAAAAATTTCATTGTAAGCCAGGTGTGGTGGTGCATGCCTTTAATCCCAGCACCCGGGAGGCAGAGGCAGGCAGATCTCTGAGAGTTCAAAGCCAGACTGGTCTATGTAGTGAATTCCAGGGCAGCTGGGACTAAAGCGAGACCCTGTCCCAAAAAGACCAAAAAAAAATTTTCATTGTAGAGATCTTTAATGTCTTTGGTTAGGTTTATTCCTAGATTTTTTTTTTTTTTTTTGGTCTTTTGAGACAGGGTCTTCCTATAGCCTCATCTGTTGTGGAACTCAATATGTAGACCAGACTGGCCTTGAACTCACAGAGATCCACCTGCCTCTGCCTCCTGAGTGCTGGTATTAAAGGTGTGCCCCACCATGCCTGGCTTTGAGGCATTGTTAGTGGGAGAGTTTCCTCGAATTCTTGTTCTGATTGCTTGTTATTGGTATATAGAATGGCTACTGATTTTTTAAAGTTGATTTTAATCTACCACTTTACTGAAAGTGCTAATCACTTCTAGTAGTTTTGTAATAGAATTTTTGGGATCTCTTATGCACAATACATCATTTGCAAACAGTGATATTTTGACTTCTTCTTTTCCAATTAGTACTCCTTCAATTTCCCTCTCTTGTCTTTTGCTCTAACAAGAGTTTCAAGCATAATGTTGGCTGGTCGTGGTGGCGCACGCCTTTAATCCTAGCACTTGGGAGGCAGAGGCAGGTGGATCTTTGTGAGTTTAAGGCCAGCCTGGTCTACAGAGTGAGTTCCAGGACAGCTGGGACTACAGGGAGACCCTGTCTCGAAAAGACGAAAAAAAAAAAAAAGAGTGGAGATAGTGGACAGCCTTGTTTGGTTCTTGATTTTAATGAGAATGCTTCCAGTTTTTCTCCATTTAGAAGGATATTGGCTGTGGGTTGGTTTGTTGTATACAGCTTTAAGTAAGTTGAGGTATGTTCCCTCCAATCCAGTTCCCACTAGGACTTTTAACATGAATCTATATTGGATTTTGTCAAAGGATTTTTCTGCATCTATTGAGATGACTATGTGATTTTTGTCTTTTAGTTCTTTTATAAGATTTAGTACATTCATTGACTTATGTATACCAAACCATTCCTGTATCTCTGGAATAACGCCAACTTGATCATGGTGGTTGATCTTTTGGATAAATGTCTGAGGTGTTAAGGTCAAGAGTCAACAAGTGAGACCTCATTAAGCCACAAAGCTTCTGTACAGCAAAAGAAACAACCAAGAAAGAGAAGAGGAAACCCACTGAGTGGAGAAAATCTTCACTTGCTACACATCTGACAGAGGATTAATATTCAGAATATTCAACAAACTCCCAGAAATAAATAGCTGATAAAAAGATGGGGCGTGGGTCTCAAAAGAAGAAATAAAAATGGCCAAGAAACCCTTAAAAAGTGCTCAACAGGGGCTGGAGAGATGGCCTAGAGGTTAAGAGTGCCAACCGCTCTTGCAGAGGACCCGGGGTCGATCCCCAGCACCCACATGGTGGCCGAGAACCGTCTTTAACTCCAGTTCCAGGGGAATCCGACACCCTCTTCTGACCTCCACAGCATTGCGCGACACAGGTGCACAAACCTACATGCAGATAGTACATTCATACACATACAAAAATAAATAAAATAAAAAGTGCTCAACATCCTTAGTACTTAGAGAAATGCAGATTAAAACCACTTTAAGATTCCATTTTACCCAAGTCAGACTGGCTAAGATCAAGAGAATAAAAGATACCAAATTCTGGCCAGGATTTGGAGAAAGGGAAATTCACTCACTGCTGGTGGGAATGTAAAGTCCCACCAGCAGTGAGTGAGTTTCATTGTGGAGAGCTCTTTAAAAATGAAAAATGAATCTACCATATGATCCAATTTTACCATTTCTTAGCCTATACCCAAAGGACTGTTATATGGATATCTGTACATATGTGTTTGTTGCTGCTCTTTCACAATAGCCAAGAAATGGAAACAACCTAAATGTCCCTCAGCTGGTAAGTGGATAATGAAATTATGGTACATTTACACAATGGAGTTCTACTCAGTGATAAGAAGAGATGAAATTATGAAATTTCCAGGGAAGTGGATGGAGCTAGAAGCTGTTACACTAGGTGAAGTAACAGACTGAAAAACAAGCAACAAAACAAGTATGTTCTCCCTCATCTTTGGATCCCTTGCACCAATCCCTTGTATGTGAGCATATATCCTGATGTAACAGCAGGGTGCGCACAGTGTGTGTGAGGAGGTGTGTGCACACAGTGTGTGAGGAGGTGGATGCACACAGTGTGTGTGAGGTGGTGGGTGCGCACAGCCTGTGTGAGGGGGTGCATACACACAGTGTGTGAGGAGGTGTGTACGCACAGTGTGTGAGGAGGCCAAGGACAACTGTCAGTTCTTTCCTTCCACCTTAACATGATTTCCAAAGGCCTTTACTTGCTGAGCCATATTGACAGCCCCATATAAAATCTTTTCTCAAAAAAATATAAAACTAGAGTGAAGGAAATAAACTTCAAGCTTGGGAGTTCTAAGATATCCTAAGATACAGGGGACAAGAACAAATACACTGTGTGCACATGCATGAAGATGTATGGACATTTGAGCACATGTTTGCAGATGTGTGCAGATGCATGCACATGCGAGTGCATGTGTGCAGATGAATACACATGCGAGCAAATGAGTGCAGATGTGTGAACATGTAAGCACATGCGTGCACATGTGAGTACATGTGTGCACACATGTGCAGATTCTTGCACATGTGTGCACATGTATGCATATGCGTGCACATGTGAGTACATGCATGCACGTGTGTGCATATGCTTGCGCATGTGTGCACATGTGAATACGTGTGTGCAGATGCATGCACATGTAAGCATATGCGTGCACATACGAGCACATGCATGCACATGTAGGTCCATGTGTGCAGATGCTTGCACATGTGAGCACATGCGTGCACGTGTGTGCAGATGCTTGCACATGTGTGCAAATGCGTGCAGATATATGCACATGTAACCACACATGTGCACTTACATGCACCTGTGAGCACATGCATGCACATGTGTGGGGATGCATGCGCATGTAAGCACGTGCATGCACATGTGTGCAGATGCATGCACATGTGTGCGGATTCATGTACATGTGTGCGGATGCATGCAGATGCATGCACATGTGGGTACATGTGTGCATATGTGTGCAGATGCTTGCACATGTGTGCATGTGTGAGTACATATGTTCACTGTGTGCAGATGCTTGCACATGTGTGCACATGTGTGCACATGTGTACACATGTGTGCAGAGGCCAGGGGCTACCCTCAGGTGTTGTTCTTCAGGAGCCAGTCACCTTGTTCTGGAGTAGGGTCTCTTGTCCTGGAGCATGCTGAATAGGTAGGCTGGCCGGCCTATGAACTCCAGGGATCTGCCCGGCTCCACCTCCCAGTCACACACCTGCTTGCTGCATCTTCTGTATCTCTTCTGCCCCTGGCTCACCCACGTTCTCCTTCTCACCTCTCTTTGCAGTGGTGGATTCTTTTCTGAACCGAGCTCCAAGGGCCAGGTACACAGTCTGAGTGGAAGCTGGCCCCCCGACCTGGGAGAAGCTGTAGGAACTGGGAGAACGGTGTTCTGGACTCAGGCTGAGTAAAGAAGAAGCTGAGAGGGGCTGGAGAGAAGGCTCGGCAGTTCAGAGCACTGGCTACTCTTGCAGAGGACCCAGGTTTGATTCCCAGCACCTGCATGACAGCTAACAACCACCTGCAATTCCAGTTCCAGGGGCATTTGACACCCTCTTCTGAATTCCACAGGCATTACATGACGGGAGTGCAGTTACATAATGCAGTCAATACACTCATACACATAAAATAATAAATAAAATAATTAAAGGAGTGAGGGGTGGAAAGAGGCAGAGGCAAGGCCTGGGACAGCTGGGCACAGGCATCAGAGACGCCTTGGCTGGAGGTAGGAGAGAGCTCCCAGTTAAGACTTTCCGAAGGCGGCGGAAATAAGTTAGTCCCTTTTATCAGGAGAGCCTGAGTCTATACTTCTAATGCCCAAGTACTGCTTGTCTTAAGGGAACTGGGTCACTGGATTGACCATCCAGTGGGTAGATGTCTCTTCTGTGCAGAGTCCAGCAGTTCCTTGCCTGTGGATAACTGTGTTTTCCAAGGGGTCTGCATCTATTTTAGGGTTAGAGGTTCTTATACCATCTGAACCTGAAGTAGGCAGATTACCCAGGATCCTTGTGCTTCTCGTTGTTGTAATTTTTCTTACAGGCTTGTTTTCTCTCAGGTACTATTGTGAGAGTGAGCAGAGACCCAAGACTTGGCATTGATTGGCAAGAATATTCTCCAAAGAACAAATGTAGTCTGTCTTGACACACATTTCTCTAGTCTGGAATCAGCTCGCTTTAGGTCGCCATGGGTCTTTAAAAAAACTATTTACTTTCTTTTCTTCTTTTTTGGGGGGTCATTAGGCCTTTGTGTGTTCAGAAACAAAACTTGATCACGTTTTTGGAATTAGGATTTTTTAATATATATGTTTTTTCTTTTTTTGTCTTTTTGAGAGAGGGTCTCCCTTTAGTCCCAGCTGGCCTGGAGCTTGCTATGTAAACCAGGCTGGCCTTGAACTCACAGAGATCTGCCTGCTTCTGCCTCCCCAGTGTTGGGAATATATATATATATTTTTTTGTGTGTGTGTGAATTTCATATAATACATCTTAATTATATTTAGACCTTGTACCCTATCTGCACCCCTCATAACTCCCAACAAGGGCTCAGGGACCATTGCAGAAGAGTGGGTAAAAATATAAGAGTGAGGTGTAATATAGGAGTTCTAGCCAAGGATCCACTCTGAAGCTCTTATTCTCTACTCCATCCATTTCTAATATAGGAGTTCTAGCCAAGGATCCACTCTGCAGCTCTTATTCTCTACTCCAGCCATTGTAATATAGGAGTTCTAGCCAAGGATCCACTCTGCAGCTCTTATTCTCTACTCCGGCCATTTGCGGCCCCTGTACTCATCTCCCTGTCGCACGAGGGAGCTTTGTTGATGAGAGTTGGGAGATGCATTATTAGTATTGTCTTTATCCTTGTTCCACTATGTTCCATTAGTCTTAGGCATAGAGGTTCCACTGTAGATGTGTCACTTGGGGTTGGGCATCTCACAGACATTTAATCTCTGTGTGTGTGTTGTGGAACTCTCTAATGGTCTCCATCTGTTGGAAAAGAAGCTTATTTTAAGGGTGCTGACTGATATACTTGTCTGTAAATATAAGTATCCATATTTGGCACATAGTAACAAATTACATTTGTCTAGGGATGTGACAAACTTGACAGTTGAGCTTCTTTAAAGGAGAGACTCTAGCTAAGGTGACTAGACCCCCCTGGATGAACTTGCACTGAGGGACGTCTGCAGACAGTAACTTGATTCAATAGGCCTTAACATAATGACAGAACGCACACAATCCAGTGGGAGGGGGATGGGAGGGCACCGATGGAGAGGGAGGTAGAAAGATGATTAAAATGTGTGTGAAATGCACAAAAATTCAATAGAAACATACAAAAATAAATGAATAAAAATTTAAAAAGTTGTGGAGCCAGGAGTGGTGGATGACCACAGGAAAGACCTTCACGGGCTTCTGGGAACTTGTTTACGCGAATGTCAGGAATAGGATGTGACTCAAATACGACGAAAGCCATTAGAGAACTGGGGAAATGGGCAAGAATCCCCACCACCTAGTAGTGCTGGATTTAGTCATGAGTTTCTCCAAACTCAAGGTCTTGTACACAGAATGGACTTCACGCCAAGTTCTCATGTCATGCACAGGTCTTCAGTGTATGAGAGGCCACATGTGGCCCAGTAGCTCCGCTGGGGGTGACAGAATGCTGGTCTTCCTTAAGGGAATGTCAGAGATATGCTGCCCAGGTTCCAGTGCATGGACTCATCAACTTGACCTGATAGGACAAAATGCATGAAATCTGGAATTAGGATTCTTTGGTCAGATTTTCCGTGATGAAGACATTAGGAATGCACATCTGCATCTGGAGGGCACTTCAGGCTGAAGGGGGATCAACTGGAACTCACTCGTCCCACTCAGCAGGTAGTTACTGAATGCCTGACCACTAGAAACTGCGGTAAGAAGGAATAAGGTATTGTTTATTTTATCAGGAAGGCCTCGTGGGTGCCGAGCTGCCAGTTATCCACGAAAAGCAGGATGCTTTCCTTTGCGTTAGAGAGTTCTTGTATACCCACGCAGCCAAAGTCTCCACAACCACTGCTGCCCTCTGAGCACGAGCCTTTTAAAGCCACCAGCCTGATATGCTGGCAAAGTGCAGGTTTGTTCTTTTTGGTTACCTGTTTCACAGAATGTTTGGTTGCCTGGAGCTACTTTAAGAAGAAACCATGTGTCCTCCATTCGAGCTCAGGCAAAACAGGGCAGCCTGTGTTCCCCGCACTGGTCCAGGAGCCCTGCGGGTGCTGAACAAGCACTGCGGGTGCTGGTCAAGCCCTGCGGGTGCTGGACGCGGCTCCTTTTGAAGCAACCACTGTGACCAAATGCCAGCTCCTTGCAGCAAGTTCACTTCGCTCTCAGTGGCAGCCTTTCAGGCTGCGGCTGTTTGGTCCCCTGTGCCTGAGCAGGGTGCTGTGGGCCCAGGGGCATATGGCCGAGAAGATCCTTGTCTCCTTGTGGGCAGGAAGCAGAAAACGAGGCAGGAAGCAGGAATCAAGGCAGGAAGGGTCTTGAGACCAGGTACCTCTGAGGACAATCCTCAGGGACCTACTTCCTCCAGGCAGGTCCCACTTCCTGAAGTTTCCAGAACCTCCTAAAATAGCACGAACCGCTAGGGACCAAACCTTCACCCCGCGAACCTTTGGGAAACATTTCATATTCAAACCTTAACAGTTTAATCAGCTAATTTCTGGTGGAAAAAAATAAAATATATAAAATTATATACGTTTAGATTTCTACTTTGTGAAAAAGAAGCTATTAATTTTGAGATGTAAGATCTGCACATAATCTTGTTGGGGACCTTGTATAAGAAATCTCTCTCAGGGCTGGAGAGATGGCCGAGCGGTTAGGAGTGCCGACTGCTCTTGCAGAGGACCCGGGTTCGATCCCCAGCACCCACATGGCGGCTGAAAACCGTCTTTAATTCCAGTTCCAGGGGAATCCCACCCCCTCTTCTGACCTCCACGGCATTGCACTACACGGGTGCACAAACCTACATGCAGACAGTACATTCATACACATATGAAAAAAAAAGAAATCTCCCTCTGTGTTATGTGTGTTTATGGTGTATGTGTGTATTTGGTGTATATATGGTATATCTAGTACACATGTGTGTGTGTAATGTATGGTATGGTGTTTGTGTTGTATACATCTGTGTGGTATATGTATGTGTACTATATGTATATGTGATGTGCTATATATGTGTGTGTGTGTGTGTGTGTGTGTGTGCATGTGTGGTGTGTGTGGGGTCCACCCATTAGTTTTCAGTGCATTAGTACAATTCCTTATTCGTATCATTATTATTATATATGTGCGTGTGTGGTGTATGTGTGGTGTGTGTGTGTGAGGTCCACCCATTAGTTTTCAGTGCATTAGTACAATTTCTTATTCATATTCGTTATTATTCACTTGGTTCCTCTTACAACATGAATAGAAAAAGAAAAACATTCATAGATCACTTAAAACATTTTCCTAGAAGAAAGGGAACAAATTACCCACTTGAATCACCAGTTTGCGAGGAGAATGAGCAGAAGATATATTTAATCTTTCATCAAAGACTTTATTTGAAACTACTAATATACAGTTGCACTCAGAACAGCGCTAAATGAGTTATTAAAACATTTAAGCAAGATCATCATTGTTTTTATTACTAGTGTTACTCCTTGCTCTGTGTGTGAGGCAAACACCCTGCAGTGTCTGCAGATCTTGTTTAATTGCAATGCTTTTGCACATTCCTCAAATGCAGCAGACTTATTTTATAAATATTTCAAGTACATAATTGCTATTTTGCTTTAATGAAAATCACAAATGTATTTGGATAATCTAAGGGGTAGAATACATTTGCTCCTGTGTCACATTTATAGAAAGAGTCAAATGACTGCTGACATTCCCGGCCGTGGTTCTGAGGGGGGTCCTTTGTGCCCCTTCCTGGTCATAGTGCAAAGCTGTAGTATTCAGCAGACTTGGGTTTCAAGCCTCCCCCCCCCCCTTTTTTTTCCCCTCCACTTTCTAGTACTCTAACCTTGGGAAAGTTCTTTCTCTTTTCTGAGCTTCTGGAATGCTTTTGTGAATGTACTGAGTAGAATAATAGTGAGTCGCCATACACGTATGAAAATAGTGTCTTAAACACTTAATCTAGGGCAAAGCAAACAGTAAGTACTTGGCAACTTTTAGTTAATTTAAAAATTATTTTTATTGTTTAAAAATTTCATACATGCATATAGTATGTTTTGATCAAATCTACCCCAATGCCTCTTCTCCAATTCCTCCCCCTCCTCTGCACCCCTTCCCTCCCAATTTCATGTGTTTTGGTGTTAAACCTGTTAAGTCACTTAGTGCTGCCTGTTTGTGGCTACTTCGGGTGGATAGATAGGAGGAGGATTACAAAACATATTTATAAAGTTCCGACCTCAGTTTTCAGGAGTGATTCATCTGTTTTTCTCTGTAACTGAGGCAAGATCTTCCCTTCCATTGATCTAGCTTTCGTGTGTCTTTATTCACATCCATCCTCACCCCTGGGGCTTCACAACGGTCATGATAGCAAGTGTGACAAGCTTGCATTCATTTGGAATGGAGAAAGCAGAGCAGATGCCAAACTCAGGGACTGGCCGGGGCTGGGGGGCTGACAGGATATGGACTTGCCGGGAAATAAAAAGGCAGGTGTCTTTGCTCAGGTGTGGTCTGAGGTCATGATGGTGGTGCTGGGTGGCCCGGAGATGGCAGGGAGCAGTTTTTCTTATTGGATTAGAAGCAGCTAGTTTTATGCACCTGCCAAGAATCTATGTCAGGGCTGGAGAGATGGCTCAGCAGTTAGAACTTGCTGTTCTTGCAGACGTCTAATGTCCTTTTCTTGCTTTCATGGGCACTAGGCATGTATGTGGTGCATGTGTATAAATATATCTAACATATACATACACACAAAATAAAAATAAATATATCTTTGGGCTGGAGAGATAGCCTAGCGGTTAAGAGCGCCGACCGCTCTTACAGAGGACCCGGGTTCGATCCCCAGCACCCACATGGCGGCCGAGAACCGTCTGAAACTCCAATTCCAGGAGAACTCCAGTTCCAGGGAAATCCGACACCCTCGCTGACCTCCGCGGCATTGCACGACACGGGTGCACAAACTTGCATGCAGACAGTACACTCATACACATACAAAAATAAATAAAAAAATATATAAAAAAATAAAAAATAAAGAATCCTAAGGATTCCTTCTAAAAAAAATAAATATATCTTTAAGAAAAAATATATCTCACAACTAGTAATGGATAGTTGCTTCTAGAAAGTATTTGAGGAGCTAGGGATATATAGCTTGGTGGTAGAGCACTTGATTTGGGCTTTAATCCCCAACACTACAAAGATAAAAACAAAAATCTGAGAAATTGTTCACTTAACATAGAACTCTATGCCCCTACAATGGACTAATAACACTTTGAAGTGAACCTGGTCAACTGAGTTAGTCACAGAGTTGGGTGATCTCTTGCATAGGCACTGTTCAGAAAGGAGAAGTTGAGTTGGCGTGACCTCATGTGGTTTAACGGGGTGCTGCCCCCTTGGAGCCATAGGCGTGACCTTGCATTTGGTACAAGGCCTTGAAAACGTGGGAGGCACGCACGATGTTTTCTCTGGCACTGTTGCCAAGAGAATGAGGAGAATTTACTGACCCCAGTCATCTTCTTCCTCGGGGCCCTGTAGAGGCCAAATCTTGACTGTCTATCATTCATATCTGGACTCTGGGAGGAAATGAAGGTTGACCTGAGAAAGCCCACTGATCTGTAGTGATGTTGCAGAATCACCAAGCCTTCCGGGGGCAGTCGCTGTATTGGATATTTTACATAGGGCCCAGGGGGGCATCTTCACCCCAGAATAACTGCTCCTCGTGCATCAACTTTTAGATAAACAAAAGTCTTCAGGACAGGCTCTTTTTATATTTTCTGCCTACACTGTGGACAGCTGTGACCTCCATGGTCATCAATATCATCATTGCAATTATCACCAAGAAGAAGCATTTATTAAAGATGATCCATGATATGACAAGAAAAGGTTAACGATGCAATCTAAATAGAAAATCTAAGGGCAGACCAAGTCTTTGTGTGCACACACAAGGCAGGGAGACAATCTCAGGGCCATTCGCAGACTTGCTCTGCCTTGCTTTTTGAGACAGACTCTCTTGCTGGCCTGGAACTCACCAAGCAGGCTAGAATGGCTGGCCGGTGAGCCCCAGAGACCTGTCTGTGTCCATGTCCCCCGAACTGGGATGGCAGACACGACTCACCGTGTCTGTTAATTTTTATTTTTCTGTTTTATGGGTATAAGTGTGTGGCCTGCAGGCAGGGAGGTGCACCCGTGATGTGCAGTATCCTCACAGGTCAGAAGAGGGTGTTGGATCCCCTGGAACCAGAGTTACAGATGGTTGTTAGCTACCATGTGGGTGCTGAGGATTGAAACTGGAAACTCTGGAAGAGCAACCAATGCTCTAACCACTGAACCATCTCTTCAGCCCCTGTTTTAAAAATTTTTTTTTTAATTTTTTAAATTTATTTCTGTATGTGTATGAATGTACTGTCTGCATGCAGGTCTGTGCACCCGTGTCGTGCAATGCCGCAGAGGTCAGAAGAGGGTGTCGGATTCCCCTGGAACTGGAGTTCTCCTGGAATTGGAGTTTCAGACTGTTCTTGGCCGCCATGTGGGTGCTGGGGAATCGAACCCAGGTCCTCTGTAAGAACGGTCGGCGCTCTTAACCGCTAGGCCATCTCTCCAGCCCTGTTTTTAAAATTTTTATGCATGTTCTGGGGATTGGACTCAAATAGTCTTGCTTTATTGGGTGAGCTATTTCTCTAGCCCTTTGCAACCAAGTCTTTATTTTT
>VZQC01001445.1:381269-413121 GCA_009823505.1 Rhizomys pruinosus
TCTCAGCCCCATGGACTGAGATCTCTTCAGCTGTGACCCGAAGGGAGCCTTTCTTCCCTATGTCATTTTGGTCAGGGATTTTATTCATATCTGTACTGGGAGTGAATGACCTATTTAAATTTGCCAAACTGCTCTGGGGTCCCAGGCACCCAAGCTGGGCAAAGCATAAGCAGGTGGTTCTGGTTCTGCACACAGGACTGTGCTGGTCAAAGTCTAGATCCCAACTTCGGTTCGGTTTGACTTTGAGACTTATACTTAGAAGGTGTGCATCCTTGATGCATTATTGCTGGGTGTGTGCTTTTGTCCCAAAGTTATAACCAGTACATGGTCGCTATAGTTAATTTATAAATATGTATAGCGGCTGACAAGACAGATCGGAGGTAAAACTGTTTGCCACATAAGCCTGATGACCTGAGTTCAATCTCTGGAACACCATGACATGCATGTGGGCATATTCTCACATATCACACATACGTGCAGATAATACTAGTAATAATAGTAACTAAGTACAAATTTTAAAGTTAAAAATAGTAACAAGAAGAGAAACAGTCACTCTTACTCCACCTTAAGAAAACAGCTGATATGAGGAGACTCTTCTGGTGTCTGTTTCCAGGCAGAATTGCTTGCTTCACATATGACAATACATCACAGAACTTTTTTCCACTTACAAGAAGCACTTTTCCATTTTACAATGAATTCCTTTCTAATGGCATGTTTGGTGAGCACCTTACAGTCCATGGGTGTTCCTCCATTGGTGGAGGAGATGATACACATCAAGCACGTTTACGCTACATGCCCAGATGGGCTGGGCACAGACCACCTGGGACAGCAAGGTGTCCTGTGAGGGCGGCAGATGCAGTTCACTTCAGCCTGCCTTGTCTTATCCTGTACTAATTAATGAGGCACATGGCTTCAGCTTAGCTCTTTACAGTAGGCTTCTGGGTCCAGAAAGTTCCAGAACATACTCAACACCCTTTTGTATCCTTGTAGGAAGAGTTCACGTGAAGAGACTATGTGCTTTTGTGGGAGACATATTAAGACATTGAACTTCCCTGTCTCTGTTCTTGTCTGGGAGGATGAGTGTTGTATCAACATTTGACCTCACAGCTACAAACCCACCTTATTGCCCGCTCTGAGAAACTAGACACAGGCCTCTTAAATACTTTTTTTTGTCAGATGGCACCATGTTAGGGTTCGTGTGTAAAGAGTGCTTGAGACATGCTGCCAGAGGAAAGGGTTGGCCTGGCCTGGCCTGCTTCCCGGCAGTCTCCTTACTGCTTGTGGCTTCTCCTGCCGTGCCTGGGGCACCCAGTCACCAGTGCCTCACTCTTTCTCGTCTTCTTGGGGAACTGCTCCCGGATAAATCAGGTTCGCAGTGCGTGAGAATCAGCCCTAACCCGCCTAAGACAGGTGAAAGGCAGCCAGTACCAAGGTGGCACGGAGCGAAATGCTGGAGGACTTGCTGACAGCCCTGCGTGGAGGAATGCCCCATAATGTTGTGCAGTCATCAGTGTGCTGTTAAAAAGAATTCATTATAAAATGGAGGAAAGATGAGCCTGCAATGTCCATCAGAAGGGGGGTTAGTGGACAGGACAGAGGTGACTCTACCCACGCTGGATGGATCAGGTTTAGCTCAGGCACCAAGGGTGTTAGGTCCATTTCTTGTTCCGATGGCTCTAGGGTCTGGTTGTATGATCGCTCCCATGATTCTCTTTGCTCCAAGTATGTTGGGAAATAGAGAGTCATGGCTTTTGTGACCCAGCACGACTGTGATCGAGCGAAGCTGCGTCTCACAGCTGTTCTGTCATGTGCCTCCAGCGCGGCATCTCCCAGGAAATAGCTTTGTGGACACCCTAAAGAGCAGAATTATGTTGATTTCCAGCAAGTCTGATCAGCTCGACACTGCAGTGATTTTCCCTGCCACTTGTTGAGCTATGGCTCTGTGCTTTCAGGAGAGGTCACGATGTCAGCGCTGCGCTGGGCAGCATTGCTTCACAGCCCTGGGGGAGGGGGCTCTTATACCCTTATCTTTCAGAGTTCTCTGCTTGCCCAGTGGCCAGTTCTGTAAAGGGCTGTTGGCCTCAGTGACTCCATCTGCCTTCATTCCCATTTCTTATTCTTATTCTCAGACTAGTATGTTCACTGCACATTTCTATCATCTTGTTTTCCTGAGTTGATTCCAGGAGTCGGCTCTTCATAGAACTGACTGGAATATCCTGTCCTTGAGGTGAGGGACTGTCAGGATGAGGAGTTCATCAGGTTCAAATGGCGTGAAGACAGAAGACTATCTGAGTCAGGTCCTAGAAAACAGTGATGTGACCTCTAACATGATCCTTAGATAATTATCTTCCACTGCTTAAAAGACCTGGAATGTGGTACTTGAGACAATGAGACGTCCTCCTCTTCCCAAGTTGCCGCACCTCAGTGAAGCCTGCTTTCATTCTCTTAACACCCTTCCCGAAGTATTGGTTTATCCATGTGGTGACCTTCTGAACCTCAGTCTACTAACAGTTTCTGCTATTTAATAGAGTTTTGATAAATCTTTTATTGAGTTTTTGTGTATTGCAAACAGAGTACCCCAATCATCTCTATATCCCTACTCCACTGGCACCGCCCCATAGCACCCCCAGAATTAATACATCCTGCCATCTGGGTCAAGCCCCATTGTATCAAGCTAATACCCTCAGAGGTCCCCAAGTTCGTCCACTGAGGCCTGGTCAGCCATGCCAGTGTCTTCCCCTTGGGAAGAGCATCTCTTCCTCACCAGCAGTAATCAGCTGCCAGCAATTCTTTGACTAAGATTGGAGCCTGTTGCTCATTCCACGTTTCTGTGCTGGGCTTTTGTCTGTTTGAGTTTACACGGGTCTTGGTACATTGACACTGTTGCTGTGGGTTCATATGAGCAGGATCCCAGGATCCTGTAGGATTCTTCTTCCATTTGGTCACACACCTCCTCCTGGGCTTTCCCAGTCTGTCCACCCTCTCTTCCACAATGGTCCCTGAGCCCTGTGTGGGTGGAGTTTAGTGTAGGAGTCCTGTCCAAGGACCCATGCTCTGCAGACTCTTACTCTCTAAGCTGTGGCTATTTGTGTCCTTTTGTGTTTATGGTCCTCCATTGTACAAGGGAGCTTCACTGATATGAGTTGAGAGATGCTTTTTAAAAACACCTTTGTGAGTTCAAAGCCAGCATGGTCTACAGAGCGAGTTCCAGGCCAGCTGGGGCTACATGGAGACCCTGTCTCAAAAAGACAAACAAACAAACAAACAAACAAACAAACAAACAAAAAACACCTTTGTAAGAGTTAACAGAAATAACACATAGAAATTATTTGCAATATTGCCTGAAACATATTAAGTATTTAGTTAACGTTATCTGTCTTTATGGTTTAGTTTGGGTGAATTGACAGTGAGTTTCTTTGAAGTACCACAAATGCAGATCCCGTGCCTGGCGGGAGTGTATCCACAGCGCAGCCATTCCTGTGTGGCTTTGCGAATCTTTGGTGCTTTTATTATTTGACTAAATAAACAACAGCATGATAAACATTTTTGTTTACCAAATCAATTCAATCTCAGATGTTATTTATAGAAAAATATAGAAAGTCGCCTTTTCCTTTCCCTCCCCTCCCTCCCCTCCCCTCTGTTCCCCTCAGTTCCCTTTCCTTTCTCCCTCCTCCCTTCAGCCTTCCCTTCTTCCCTCCCCTCCCCTCCTTTCCCCCCTCCCCCTCCCCCTCCCTTCCCTTCTTTTCCCTTTCCCTCCCTCCCTCCCTTCCTCCCTCCCTCCCTTCCCCCTCCCTCCCTCCAGTCTTCCCTTCCTTCCTTCCTTCCTTTTTCAGGTACTGACCTTGGGGATCTGCACCTGCTAGGCAGGTGCCGGGCAACTGAGCCACACTCAGTCCCCAAAGTCACTTACTTGCCTTTAAGGAAACACATCAGCTACAGAAGTTGCTTCTGTTTTGAAAACAAGGGAAATAGAAAGACTGGAGTGATTCATACTCACAGTCTCAGTGGCTTCACATTTTCCAGCTTCTCGAGAGTCTTGCTAAAGCCTCTTAGCATGTGACAGACAATGTATCTTTCTCTGAGATGAGGTCTTGCTAGATAGCTCAAGCCAGCCTCAAACTTGCTCTGGAGCACTGGCTGGCTTCTACTCTTGGTCTTCCTGTCTCAGCCTCAAGATTTCTGGGGTTGTAGGAGTCTTCCGTGATGTCTAGCCTTAAAACGTTTTTATTTTTGAAGAAATACTAATAATCAACTAGTCATCTTATTATAATGCTTATAGTGTTCCTTGACTCTAAGCTACACACCTTGGGAGTCTCCATTCTAAACCACTCAAATGATTTAGAAATTAAATAATTTTGGTCTGTGTAGTTTGTGCTCTCCTGTGCTCAGAGATGCCACCTGCATCTGCTGGATTAAAGGGAAAGGAGGGAAAGGAAAAAAGCACCACCTGTGGCTGTCTGCTAACCTCAGTGGTTGGTAACCTTCCTCCAGCCCACCCATTAGCACCTAACTCCTACACCAGACAGGGACCTACTGATTCCGCTGCTGGACCTCTCAGACTGCCCCGCCCCCCAGATACTCCACCTCACCAGTCATCGTGCTGCTGGCTCTGATGCTGGACTTCACAGGCTGGCACCCGATTGGTTCTCGCAAGCCAAATTTCCACTAGCACTCAGCACTCAAACTTAAGCCTGTTGGGCTTAAATTACACGCGTGTGGAAATAATGAACCTGGAAATCTCGTCAGATGAAAATGGAGATTTGATTTATTGTATATGGCCCATTGTTTATATACACAGAATGTTTTCATCTCTCACAGCCAATCCTGGACCTCTGCATCGCTCCCCTGTATACATCACTTGCTATTGTTCTGCCCATATCATGTGCTTGGGTCACAAATGAGTCATGAGTTGATACAAGCCATCCTCACATAGGGGCAGGTGGCCTGTCTCTACCTGCAGGCTGGACTTCTGAAAGACCCTTCTAAGTGCTTGGCTACATTGGTGAAAACATTCATTACTTCAAGGGGCCTTACATTAGGTGATGGGGGTGATAGATAACTATTATAAACATAATCAGCCAATCATGTAGGATGTTGGAAACTGGCAAGGCAATAGAAAATATTGACTTGGGCAAGGAGTCAGGTATTCATGGCAGGATTATATTTTTTTAAAGCATTATTTAGGGCGGACTTCACTGGTAGATCGTCTTAGCAGACTTGAAGGAGGTATGGCAGTTAACCCCGTAGCTACATGAGAACTGATCCAGGTATACAGAGGAGCATAAATATAAAGGTCCCGATGATGGGGGCCTGGTAGTCATACTGGAAGGCTCACGAAGTCATGTAGCCACAGCAGAGGAAGAGAAGAAGACATTGAAATAATGAGTCCTTAGTTCCCGTTGGACCTTCTGGTCATTGTTAGAGATCTGGTTTTTACTCTGAGTAAAGTTGAGAATTGTAGAGGATTTTGAGCTGAGGGTACAAACAGATTTACATTTTTTTTTTTTTTTTTCTTTTTGAGACAGGGTCTCCCTATAGCCCTGGCTGGCCTGGAACTCATGATGTAGACCATGCTGGCCTTGAACTCAGAGAGATCTGCCCGCCTCTGCCTGCTGAGTGCTGGGATTAAAGTCATGAGCCACCACACCTGGATGGATTTACATTTTTATCAGGATCCCCTCTTGATTGAAACTGAACTTGGGTGGGGTGGAAGGTAATAAGTACTGCCATCCGTTCTCTTTCTTGTTCCTTTCCCCGGGAAGAAGATAGTATCACAGCTAAACAGACTGTAAGGTGATTTGGAGAGCTCCACAGAAGCATGGATTTGGGTGGAAGCTATAGGCTGATGAACCAGAAGCTGGGGATGCTTCAGAGGAGACAGCGGTGTGGAGGAGAGTTGATTCTATTGAGAAAATTAATAAATTGCATATACACATAAAAGTAATTAAGATAACAGAAGCCAGATCTCTCATTGCTGGAGAGAGAATTTATACAGAAAGGAGGATGGCTAGAAGGAGGCAAAAATAGGAAGTAATTTATCTATCTATCTACTATCTATTATCTATCTATCTATCATAAGTCATCTATCTATTTATCTATCTTCTATTACCTGTAATTTTTCTAACTGTAGATGTATACGTGTGTGTGATCTATGTACTATGCAAGATTATGTACTTCCTAGTTCTGGTTACTGTGAAGGCTTAGTAGGAATAACATCCCCCATAAACACCAACAATGACAGTATGACGAGCACCTGGACACCGGTTTTCAAGTATCACTGTAACAAAAAGAAACAAGGGCTCATTAGAGAAACAACTAATAGCCGATTCCATGGCAGGATATTGGAAAATGCAAGATGAGCCTGAGCTGTCTTATGCTGGAAAATAGGGAAGTGCCCAGTGAATGCTGGGAACATTTCAAAAAGGATGCAGGATCTCTCACCCATCACACCAGGGACCAGATTTGCGTTAAAAATATAATAGTGGATTACAATTCACTAAATAAAATAGAAATCTGTGGGTCTATATCCACACAAGCAAATGAACGAATGAACAAGTGAAAGGGAACACTTTTTTTTTTGAGACAGTGTCTCCCTTTAGCCCAAGCTGGCCTGGAACGGACAGAGATCTGCCTGCCTCTGCCTACCAAGTGCTGGTATTAAAGGTGTCCACCACCACACTTTGCCCAGGAACACTTTCTTACTATAGAAAGTCACTGGTGTATGTAGACAGAATAATAGAAATGGACAGCTAAACCACTATCTGGCAATCTCTGCAGGTGCAACTAGTTTGGGCTGAAGTTGTCAATGGAAGGGGTAGGGTTAGGGCATCGTCATGAACAGAATGCATTTTACATAATCTCAGGAGGTCTGTTTATAAAGTAGCAATCAATTACAAAGAAGATGGTGAATTTAAGTGGAGAAATCCAGCCAACCTCACATCCTCGATGACGTGCACATCTTCTGCCATGATGTCCTGAGGATAAGATGGCCCCTGTGGAATTCTTGCCATGAGTGACTTTCTGACCATAAAGAGATCCCAGACATTCTGTGTGAAGGGTTGCCCTGTTGACAGAGGGCGTCCTAAGCACTGTCAAAGTACCCCAAGCATGGGACAGGACAGAGTAACTATTTCAGATGGAAGAGATGTTATAGCTAAATATGGCATAAAATCCTATATGTTTTGGGATTAGTGACATTTGAATAAGATTAGATGGTGGTATATCAACATTGGGTTCATGATTTAGAGTTGTGTGCTGGTTTTACATGCTTATTTTGAAAAAATACACATTGGAGTCAGTCGTGGTGGCACATGCCTTTAATCCTAGCACTGGGGAGGCAGAGACAGTCGGATCTTTGTGAGTTCAAGGCCAGCCTGGTCTACAGAGTGAGTTCCAGGCCAGCTGGGGCTACAGGGAGACCCTGTCTCAAAAAGACCAAAAAAAAAAAAAAAAAAAAAAAAAAAAAAAAAAAAAAAAAAAAAAAAGAAAGAAAGAAAGAAAGAAAAGAAAAATACAAATTGGATAGTATAAGAAGATAGGACTTACAAAAAGTCAGAACATATGGTTAAAATTATTTCAAAATACTTTTATTTTCTAAATGACTCTATCAGACATAATAGGAGATGATGACGTAGATGAGAGAGGTCACAGCAAGGCAGGAAATGGTCAGATTATGGATATATTTTGAAAATAGAGGGCTGGAGAGATGGCCTAGCGGTTAAGAGCGCTGACTGCTCTTACAGAGGACCCGGGTTCGATCCCCATCACCCACATGGCGGCTGAGAACCGTCTGTAATTCCAATTCCAGGAGAACTCCAGTTCCAGGGAAATCCGACACTCTCTTCTGACCTCCGCGGCATTGCACGACACGGGTGCACAGACCTACATGCAGGTAGTACATTCATACACATAAATAAATAAAATATAAAAAAAGAAAATAGAACCAAATGAGTCTTCTTGATAAAGTGGTTATGGATATGAAAGAAGACGCCGTGACTCTGAGCTTTGGGGCCGAGTTCCTGGAACGAATGCCGAGACTACCAACTGATAGGCCAGCCACGGGCAGAACAGGCTTTGGGAAAAATGAGGAGTTCTGCAACAGACATGTTCACTAGACAGCCAGAGGAAAATATCAGGTCCCTAACCACAGAAAAGGAGGGACGGAAAGGAATTGGGCTCGAGATGCACGTGTTGTCAGCAAGCAGAGGGCATTTCAGTCACCAGGGTTCACCTGCCCAGAGACAGAGCAGACTCAACAGCAGAGGGCGGGCTGAGCTGCCTGGCTGGGTTCTTTTCAGCCTACAATAAGGTTACCTCCCCCATTGCCCAAATCCGTCCAATTCTACAAAAATCTATGGCTAATCCCCCAACATTCTTGGTCCTCAAAAGTACTATAAGTATGACATGTGAAAAATTACCATAAAACAATAACATTCTAACCATGGCAGGAGCGGCTTCCTTACATGGGTGCCTGGCCCAGTGCTGAGTGGGGCGTATGGGTTATCTTGTGCAAACTGAACCTCAGTCTTAGAATGATATATCACTTCTGTTCTTTTCTTGGGGAAACACTGAGGCTTAGAGGATTAAAATAATGTCTTCAAGGTCTGAGAGCTGGTAAATAAGGAGGCTTGGGTTCCTTCTCTTGTGACCCACCTACATAGCCTACTAATTTCATGGCAACATTATCTTACCTTGAATACTGGGGGAAAACTAAAAGAAGCTTGTAGGGGACTCTAGATCCCTCCTGACTGGTTGGAACAACTAAACAACGTACTTACATGGTTACCATACTGCCACCACACACAAACATGTAAGTGAGAGTTGAAGATTTCAGAAAATTCCATTCCCTGGCTACCCCTTACTTTCTGGGGTGCCATCCTGCTGTAGTTTGGGTTCCCATTTTGTGATAAAACACTGAAGACAACTCTTATATCAGCTTGCTGTGAGGTAAGCCAAGCCTGTAACTCAAGGCAAGAATAGGAGGCAGGGGCTGAGCCAGAGACTGTGGAGGAAGCTGCTTACTGGATTGCTTCCTCTGGCTCAGTCTGCTTTCCTACACAACCCAGGACCACCTGCCCAGGGGAGACACCACTCACAACATGCTGGGCCCTCCCACGTCAACTAATGATCAAGAAAAGACGTCACAGACCAATGAGTGGAGGAAGTGCTGCAGGTGAGTTCCTCTTCCCAGGCTGGACATGTTCCTCTTATCAGGTTATAAAGGTGCGAACCCCCAGATAAAAAGATTAACTTCCATGTGGGACTGCCCAAGCGGGTCACCTGCAGGGACGTGGTGGGATAGGAGCAGGGGCAGTGGCGGCAAAGGCGGGGCAGAGGAAGGGGCAGGAGCAGGGGCAAGATGGTGACTGGGGCCCACCCATTTATACCCATGGGGTGGGGGCCCAGGTACAAGGAAGAGGTCAGAAGATTGACAGCCTCTGGAGGAAGTGGGCATCTGAGTGTCCCTTGGAATTCTGGGAAGCCCAGATCTAACATTCCAGCCTTTTGATTATAATAAGGAAATGGGACTCTGTTCTCTCTTCTGTATCTGCTTCAGAGCTGATGGGGGGCGAAGTCTGAGGGGAACAGTCCTCAGGCTGGAGGGTTAGAGTCTGGTCTCCCATCTTGGCTGCTCTGGGTGCTCTGCCCAGTGGTTTTGGTCCAGATCCATGGTGGCCAGTACTTAGTGGACGTTTTCTCTGCAACTAAAAAGACAAGCTGGTTGAGTCTTATATGGGAATACCAGTGCAGGGACTTCACAGTACCAACAGGGGGCTACTGGGTGCATTAGCAATTGGAGGGTCCCTGTCTAGGGTCTGCAGCAGGAGAGAGGACCTGTACCCTGGTTTGAGGAATTGGAAAAAAGTTTTAGTACACAGAGCTCTAGAATGAGAGCCATAACCTTAAGAATATAAAAGGTGGTATTTTTCTGGCATGGCACATTAAATCTGTCACGGATCTCTGAGATATTTTCTAACATGACACAGTAGGTTCCTAACTTGTTACAGTAGGTCTCTCACCTATCTCTCTGGGGATAAGGGATAAGTTATTTTCTCTTTATATTATAGTCTCCTGTTGGGATGTTTAAAACCACACAGTTAGCTCAGATAAATGAAATTAGTTTTGATGTTAAGGTCAGTTGAAGTTCTGGTCCTTAGGGGGTCACTCAGGCCTTGTGCCTGGCTCTCTTCACCAGTTCCATCTATGTGAGGACAAAGTCAGGCCTTGCTTGACTAGAGCTTCCCTTTGAAGCATGAGGAGTTTCTCCTCTATATGGACTTTCCTCCCTTGACTGGACACTGGCCAGATGAAGTCCTTTTAAGTGAATCTCTAAGATCTCCCTGGCCCAGGATGACTGGTGACTCACTGCAATAGGACATATACAAAGGTGCCAATGCAGGACCCTAGGACTTAAGTTGACCTTAGAGGGTAGGGGCCAAAATATTGCCCCTTCAAATCCCTCTTGCCAAATCAGATTGGAGCTTTAAGTGTGGTTGCTTAACCTCTAAGAGGGTTATTTGAATGAATTTGGTACTTTAATCACCATATAACTCTTAAGTAAAGCTTGAACATTGACTTAAGCACTCTTTATAAATTCTTAATTGCTGTGGCAAAACATTCTGACTAATAATAAAAGCTCATGGTAGGAGCCTGGTGGTAGTAACTGCAGTGCAGGCTAGGAAAGGATTCTACTTACTGACTTGTATTGCTGGCTCATGTTCAGCCTATTGTATACAATAGAGAAATATCTGGCCAAGGATGGCATTGCCCACAATGGGCACAGGCCAGTCCAATGAAGGCAATTATTGAAGTTTCTCAGCTCAGGTTGACATTAAACCTATGCAGTAAGGCCTACAATTTGTTCTTTAAGGTCTATAAAGGTCATTTAGGTACTCAAAGTACAATGGATTTAAACCATGAAAAGCAAAAACGTTCTAACATAGCCCATGAAACAAACCTAAGATAATAAAGAGGTTAAAACCAGTACCTTCTCAAATGAAGGCAGAGAGAGAGGGCTGGAGGGAGAGTGCGGGAGAGCAGAGAGTGGTGCCCCATCTTGAAATGCGGGAGCTGGTCGTCTGCAGAAATAAGTCGCTGGCAAGTCTGTCCTGGGGTTCCAAAAAAAGGGTGGTTCTTTTCAGAGGGAGAAAAATATCAGCCCCCGGACAGAGTCACGGCACCATTATAGTAGGTTATAAAGGCTCGAACCCCCAGATAAAAAGGCACCTGAGACTTAAGTCACTCCAGGAACATAATTTACTTCCATGTGGGACTGCCAGAGCAGGCCACCTGCAGGTATGTGGTGGGACAGGGGCGGGAGCAGCAGGGCAGAGGAAGGGGCAGGAGCAGGGGCAAGATGGCGACTGGGGCCTACCCATTTATACCCAAGGGGTGGGACCTCAGGTACAGGGGAAGAGGTCAGAAGATTGACAGCCTCTTGAGGAAGTGGGCATCTGAGTATCCCTTGGAATTCTGGGAAGCTCAGACCTAACACCAATGACACTGACCAGCACTTAGGAACTGTGGTGGAACAGACCAGTTGACCAATGGAACAAAACCAAAGATCCAAACTTGAGCACATACAATTTCAGCCATCTCATATTTGACAAGGGGGCCAAGAAGACATAATGGAGGAAAGACAGCATCTTCAGCAAGTGGTGTTGGCAAAACTGGATCACCACTTGTAGAAGAATGAAATTAAACCCCTACCTCTCACCCTGTACAAAAGTCAACTCCAGATGGATTAAAGACCTCAACGTGAAACCCCAAACTCTGAAGGTGATAGAAGAAAAAGTTGGCAGCAGACTACAAGACATAGGCGTAGGAAAAGACTTCCTAAATCAGACAGCAGCTGCACAAGAATTAAGGTCGACAATTGACAAATGGGACCTCATTAAACTCAAAAGCTTCTGTACATCAAAAGAAACAATCAAGGAAGTGAAGAGAAATCCCACAGAGTGGGAGGAAACCTTCACTGCAGATACATCTGACAAAGCATTGATTTCCAGAATATATAAACTACTCAAAAAACAAAGAAAAAAGAAAACAAATGACCCGCTCAATAGATGGAGCAAAGAACTGAACAGAGACTTCACAAGCGAGGAATTAGAGATGTCTGAGAAACACCTCAAGAACTGCTCAACATCACTAATCATTAAGGAAATGCAAATGAAAACCACTTTAAGATATCATCTTACTCCAATAAGACTGGCTAGGATCAAGAAAACAAATGATACCAAGTGCTGGAGAGGTTGTGGGGAAAGGGGAACACTCATCCACTGCTGGTGGGAATGTAAACTCGTACAGCCACTATGGAAAGCAGTGTGGAGAACCCTTGGAAGACTTGGAATGAACTTGCCACCTGACCCAGCCATACCACTCCTGGGCATGTACCCACAAGACTCATCTTACCACGGAGATACATGCACAACCATGTTTATTTCAGCTCTCTTCACAATAGCAAGGAGCTGGAACCAACCCAAGTGCCCCTCAAGGATGAATGGATAGAGAAAATGTGGTACATCTACACAATGGAGTTCTATGCAGCAGTAAGGAAAGATGATGTTCTAGTTTGTCTTCCATTGCTGTGACAAAACATACTGACTGATGCCAACTTGGGGAAGAAAGGGTCTATTCAGCTTACATCTCCCGGGTCACAGTTCATCACTTAGTGAGCCCAAGGCAGGAACTCAGGGCAGCAACCTGGAGGCAGGAGCTGAAGCACAGGCCACGGAGGAATGCTGTTCACTGGCTTGCTCCCCTGGCTCATGCTCAGTCCGTCTTCTTATACAGTACACAACAACCTGCCCAGGGTGGCACCACTCATTTTGGGCCGGGCCCTCCCACACAGCTTGACCATCAAGACAATACTCCACAGATCTGGCCACAGGCCAATCCAATGGAGCCAATTCCCCAATTGAGGCTCCCTCAACCCAGGTGTGTCAAGTTGACACTAAAGCTATCCAGCACAGATGACGTCATGAGCTTTGCAGGAAAATGGCTGGAGCTAGAGGACATCATGCTGAGCGAAGTAACACAGTCCCAGAAAAACAAATGACGAATTGCATCCTTCATCTTTGGATGCTAGCACCAATTAACTAATTGTATGGCAAACTGTGCAATGTCAATGTGATCTGAAAACAACTGTGCTCTTATATTGTGAATCCCTTAAAATATAATAAATAATAATAAAAAATAAGAAACTGTGGTAGGAGGAAAAAAAACATGGGCGGTAGAAAGACCATCCTAGTGTCTCAAGATTCTGGGTTTTGAGTATATTCAACCTTATGTTATTTTTCCTGTGCATGCTTGCACACACGTGTGTTTGCATACGTGGACATTGGTGCCAGGATATATTTGTGCAGGTCAGAGCATGACCTTTGGTGTTAGTTCTTACTTCTTGAAGTAGGGTCTGTGGTTGGCTAGTGCTCTGTCCACACTAGTCTAGCTGGGCCATGGGCTTTGGGAGCTGGGGCATACACTCCTGTCTCTGTTGTCACCTTGCCATAAGAGCAAGCACTGGAATTACAGACGTGCCCCACTGCGCCCAGTGTTTCCATGCACTCTGAGGACTTGTGTTTGCTCAGTAAGCATTGTGCCCATTGAACCATCTCCTGAGCACTGCAACCCTGCATTTTTAAGACCTCTGTTTTTCCTGAGATTTCTTTCCTTTGTATTGCTGCTATTTGCCACTTTTAAAAGCTACTGAACCACATGACTGGTGTGAACAGTTTCAAAGCTTACATATTTCTTCTTGTAATCAGTTTAGTTGATCTTGTAACTATAAAGTGAGATGGTAAATCCTGAGCTCTCATTTTGAGTCAGAATTTATGAGAAGAACAATGTGCTTTTGCCCAAACAGAACCATGCACGTGTGGTGATACAGCACTTGAAATTTATATGCTTCCTTTTAACCATGGAACAGAAAGTGCTTGTGTAAAATGGATTAGGTGCCAACTGTCTATAGCAGGCAGTGAAAACAGCTCAAAATAGGACTCTAAGGGAATCGTTTACTCTCTGCAAGGCCAGAGTTCATGCTAAGCAACCATGGATCCCAGTGTTTTATGGTCAGGGTTCCAGGAGACCACTGACATTTCCGCCCCTGCTCAACAGTGATGAGTTTAACTCTGACTTTGCCCCTCCGTTGTGTGACTGGAAGAATTCTTTAATCACTGCCTTTTTTGGTACTTGACACCACACAGGACCAGGCCATGGTATCAGTAAGGAGATCACCAACAGAACTCATCCTGGTTACTCCTTTCCACTGACTAACAAGTAGGATCTTTACCTTAGTAAGGGCAGCTTTTTATAATGATCTTTGCCAGTTTTAAGGATGCTAGTCTTGGACTGGGGAGATGGCTCAGGCAATAAAGTGCTTGCCGTGTGAGCTCAAGGACCCAAGTTCAATTCCCATATGAAAAAACGATGTCGTGTGCTCTTGCAGTACCAGTGCGGGGAGGTGCAGACAGGGACTCCCTGGGGCTCTCTGACTTGTTAGTCTGCCCAACTGATGAGTTCCAGGCTACAGTGAGAGACCCTGTTTCAAAAACATGGTGGATGGCCCCTGAGAAATGACATCTGAGGTTGTCCTCTGGCCTCCACATTACATGCACACACATGTGCACCTGTGCATACATACACACACAAGAAAATGAAAAAAGTCCACTATCGTTATTTCTCTTCACTTCTTTGGTTGTTTCTTTTGATGTACAGAAGCTTTTGAGTTTAATAAAATCCCACTTGTGTCAATTGTTCACCTTATTTCCCACACAGCTGCTGTCTGATTTAGAAAGTCACCAAATCTCTATTTGTAAGTAAATATAATACCTGATGTTACTTATCAACTTGCTATGTAATGTAGGAATGTAAAGTAATATTTTTTTCTTTACCTGCATACAACTCTCAAAATGTAAATCTCTAAGCATCTTTTGGAATTAACCTATATTTTATTGTCAGATGTCATAATTTTGGTATTCGTGTGGCATGTATATATGCATATTTTGGAGTGATACAAATTGGAAGGAACAACAACAACAAAAAAGACTGGGTCAAAGAACTGACTGAAACAGTAAACTTCTGCATTGAAAAATTTTTTAAAAGACTGAGAAAAAGATGAAAGACATGTATGTTAGAATGCATGAGCTCTGGTGGGGTGGGGGGGAAGGAAGGGAGAAGGGGTCTAAATTGGATTAAGAAATGTATGAAATGCACAAAACTTCACTTAAAAAAATTCCCCCAAACATAAAAAATGAAAAAAGTCCACTATGATGTATAACCTCACAAAATAATACAGCTTCTCTACATATTGATGGCTTGTTATATTAGCTACCCATTGTGTAACAAATTAACCAAAATGGAATAACTTAGCACGCATGGAGTCTCCATTTCTGTGGGTCAGGAGTCCGGGTGTGGCTTGACTGTGCCCTCTGCTTCACGGCTCGTTTTTCTCAAGGCATTGCCTGCAGCTGCTGTTGCCCCATGGCTTGGCTGGGGGCATTTGCTTTTACTCACAGGCACATTTTTCTTAATGATTCTGTTGCTCATGGGTTATTGGACTTTGGTCTCAGTTCTTCTCAGGCTGGTGGTAGGAGGTCTCCCTCAGTCCTCAGCCATGTGAACATCTCCACATCTCACGGTCAGGATGGCAAGAGAAAACTGCAACAAGAGAGGTCGCAGTCTTCTGTAACTTAATCACAGACTTGACACCCCAACACCCTTGCCTTGCTCTATTAACTGGAAGCACATCAGCGTTTTACACAGGAGACTACACAGGGTGTGCAGGGCAGCTCACTGGGAGCTGCTTGGGAGGTTCTTGCCATGTCTTACCTCAGTTTCCCCTCTGATGCACAATCAGCACTTCCTCTCTGTAGAAGGGCCAACAGGGCTCCTGTTCTTAAACCTACTAACGCTGCAGCTCAAGCTTAGCGACTCACCTTGTTCATTTGTAGTTTTTATTCCACACATATGTGGAATTACGAGTCACTCAGCGTCCTGCAAGCTTCTGCTTGTTTGCTTAGTTTTGAGGCAGGTTCTGTCCTTAAACTCATGGTCCCCTGGCCTGGTCTCCCCAGTTTGCGATTTGCCACTATTCCCAACTGCAGGTTTTTATTTTTGGTAGAATATGAGCATATGCAAACATTTTAGTTCTTAAAGGAGTATTTTCTGAGAGAAGGAGTTATCCATAGATTACATTTATTATATTGTTTGACAACCAAATAGAAGATATTATTAAGATATCTTTTATATCATTGTAAGCACAAGTGTTTTCATAAAATGATTAATTAACCTATTTTTATCATTTTCAATGATACACTTGGGAACACTTTTGGGTTTTGAGAGTCTCAGATCCAATCATTTCCATTTCAGAGATGAAGAATACTGGGAAAAATGCGCAGCACTGGCCCCGGAACTGAATGGCACAGTCTTGTTGCAGTCCTATTGATAGCTTAGGCTCTACATAGAGGTTACACAGGAAAGCTGACAGGTAGCTACCGTCACATCCATTCGAGGGAAACAACAGGTATTAGCAGGGCTCACCATCGCACCTCTGTAGGGGTCATGGACAAGATCTACAAAAATGAAATTGTATGTTGAGAAAATGCACACATATAATATGGATTTTAAAGATTGTGTTGCTTCCTTAACTCAGAGGTGTCTACCACGTGCAAAGTACCATTACTCTGAAAATCCTCACAAGTATTCTGAAAAAGAATCAGAGCTGGGGGTTGCTGAGGTTCAACTACCTTGAGGTGACTCTGGGGTCCACGAAGCCTTGCTGGCCAGCCAGGGAGCTTCCAACCCCCTTGCTGACACAGTGAAGCCCAAGTTTGCTGGAGTATGGTGTGTCCTACCCACTTCCCCCACATGGGGGCAGAACTGAGCAAACAAGCTGGTTCCTAACAGTCACCATGTCACATCTGACCTTCTACATGGGGAACCAACTAGTGTAGATAGGAAATTTGGAAAAGGAAGAGCAGGAGGAGGAAGAGAGGAGTAGCAGGAAGAAGAGGAAGTGGAGGAGGAAGAAGAGAAGGAAGAGAAAGAGGAGGGGGAAAAGGAGGAGGAAGAGGAGATGAGTAGATGCTGACTATGTACAGACCTCCCCCAGCCATTTGTACATTTGCATTGTATTAAGGACTATGAAGAATCAAGAGCAAAGGCAAGAGGTAGTGTGTCATGTACATGTCCGTGCGTGCGTGTGTGTGTGTGTGTGTGTGTGAGACGAACATGTCCATATACCACTTTATGTAGTGTGTGTTATGTACATGTCCGTGTACCACTTCATGGTGTGTGTGTGTGCGTGTGATGTACATGTCCATGTACCACTTCATGTAGTGTGTGTGTGTGTATGTATGAACATGTCCGTGTACCACTTCATGGTGTGTGTGTGTGTGTGTGTGTGTGATGAACATGTCCGTGTACCACTTTATGTAGTGTGTGTGTGATGTACATGTCCGTATACCACTTCATGTAGTGTGTGTGTGTCATGTACATGTCCATATACCACTTCATGTAGTGTGTGTGTGTGTGTGATGTACATGTCCATGTACCACTTTATGTAGTGTGTGCGTGTGTGTGTCATGTACATGCCCGTGTACCACTTCATGTAGTTTGTGCATGTGTGTGTGTGTGATATACATGTCCATGTACCACTTTATGTAGTGTGTGCGTGTGTGTGTCATGTACATGTCCGTGTACCACTTCATGTAGTGTGTGTGTGTGTGTGTGACGAACATGTCCGTGTACCACTTTATGTAGTGTGTGTGTGTGATGAACACGTTCATGTACCACTTCATGTAGTGTGTGTGTGTTGATGAACATGTCTGTATACCACTTCATGTAGTGTGTGTGTCATGTACATGTCCGTGTACCACTTCATGTAGTGTGTGTGTCATGTATATGTCTGTGTACCACTTCATGTAGTGTGTGTGTGTGATGAACATGTCCGTGTACCACTTTATGTAGTGTGTGTGTGTCACGTCCATGTCCGTGTACCACTTTATGTAGTGTGTGTGTGTGTGTGACGAACATGTCTGTATACCACTTTATGTAGTGTGTGTGTGTGTGTGAGACAAACATGTCCGTGTACCACTTTATGTAGTGTGTCACATCCATGTCTGTATACCACTTTATGTAGTGTGTGTGTGTGTGTGTGTGAGATGAACATATCCGTGTACCACTTTATGTAGTGTGTGTGTGACGAACATGTCTGTGTACCACTTTATGTAGTGTGTGTGTGATGAACATGTCCGTATACCACTTTATGTAGTGTGTGTGTGTGTGTGTGAACATGTCCATGTACCACTTTATGTAGTGTGTGCGTGTGTGTGTGTGAACATGTCCATGTACCACTTTATGTAGTGTGTGCATGTGTGTGTGTGTGTGTGTGATGAACATGTCCGTATACCACTTTATGTAGTGTGTGCGTGTGTGTGTGATGAACATATCCGTATACCACTTTATGTAGTGTGTGCGTGTGTGTGTGATGTACATGTCCATATACCACCTTATGTAGTGTGTGTGTGTGTGATGAACATGTCCGTGTACCACTATATGTAGTGTGTGTGTGTCACGTCCATGTCCGTGTACCACTTTATGTAGTGTGTGTGTGTGTGTGACGAACATGTCTGTATACCACTTTATGTAGTGTGTGTGTGTGTGAGACGAACATGTCCGTGTACCACTTTATGTAGTGTGTCACATCCATGTCTGTATACCACTTTATGTAGTGTGTGTGTGTGTGTGATGAACATGTCTGTGTACCACTTTATGTAGTGTGTGTGTGATGAACATGTCCGTATACCACTTTATGTAGTGTGTGCATGTGTGTGAACATGTCCATGTACCACTTTATGTAGTGTGTGCGTGTGTGTGTGAACATGTCCATGTACCACTTTATGCAGTGTGTGCATGTGTGTGTGTATGTGTGATGAACATGTCCGTATACCACTTTATGTAGTGTGTGTGTGTGTGTGTGATGAACATATCCGTATACCACTTTATGTAGTGTGTGCGTGTGTGTGTGATGTACATGTCCATATACCACTTTATGTAGTGTGTGTGTGTGTGTGTGTGACGAACATGTCCGTGTACCACTATATGTAGTGTGTGTGTGTCACATCCATATCTGTATACCACTTTATGTAGTGTGTGTGTGAGATGAACATGTCCATATACCACTTTATGTAGTGTGTGTGTGTGTGACAAACATGTCTGTGTACCACTTTATGTAGTGTTTGTCACGTCCATGTCTGTATATCACTTTATGTAGTGTGGGCGTGTGTGTGATGAACATGTCCATATACCACTTTATGTAGTGTGTGTGCATGTGAGACGTCCATGTCTGTGTACCAATTTATGCAATGCGTGTGTGTGTGTGTGTGTGTGTGTGTGTGTGTGTATGTTACGTCCATGTCCGGGTACCACTTTATGTAGTGCACTGGAGCATCAGGTGGATTTAATATGGACTGGGGTACTGGAACCTGTTTCCCAAGAGGCTCACCGTGTGAAAGGTTTTTTGTTTTCCTTTTTACATGTGTATATGTCCTCACATGTTTATGAGAATATGTGTGTGCTTGTACAGGTAAAGGCTCAAAGATGTCGGCAGGTGACTTCCTGGATTGCCTTTCACTTTATTTGCTGAGCAGGGTCTCCTTTATTGTATTTTACTTTTTTATTTTATGTGTATGAGTGTTCTGCCTGCATGTGTGTAAATGCACCCATGTACACTTCAGAGGTCAGAAGAGGGCATTGGATTCCCCCTGGAACTAGAGTTAAGGATGGTTGTTAGCTGCCGTGTAGCTGCTGGGAATCAAAGCTGGGTCCTCTGCAAGAGCAGCCAGTGCTCTTAACTGCTAAGTCATCGCTCCAGATCCTGAGGCAGGGTCTCTTGTTGGACCCATAGCCTACCACCTTTGGCTTCTGGGGATCCCTGTCTCCACCTCTTGAGTGCTAGAATTACAGGTGGCTGCCATCCCCGCCCAACTTTCTTGTGGGTTCTGGGGTTTGCATAACTGCACAGCAAGTGCTTTACCAACAGAGCCATTATCCCCGTGCCTGGTATGAGTGTTTCTTCACTAACTGCAGGGCAGGCGCTCCTCTGGGGTCTCATCTCCTGGGCTGGATCCACACTAAGCCAAGGGTGGTGGCCATCTCTCATTTATGTGATTACTGTGGCCAAAAGGAAAGACAGGACAAGCCTGGCTTAGTAAAAGCCGCTAGCAAGAATCTAAAGAATCAGTAAGTGCTGGTTGATGCCCAGGGGGAACTTGGAATCAAACTCACTCCAATTGGAAGAACTTTGGCAGGCAGTTATTTTTGGACAACAATCTAATATGTGTCAAAACAGAAACAGGAATAACTGGAGGCAGGAACCAGCGATTCGCCACCTTGAAATCATGTGTGTGCTATGATTGACTTCAGTTTTTTGTACTGAGATCAAGAGACCCCTAGGACTTAATTCCTCTTTTCTCCACCATCTATTTCTTCTGGGGTGGGGGATACTGGGCCACAATAGTCTATAGAATCAGTGCTCTAAGTAGCCAGCTCTGTAGTAGCAGAACAGCCAGGAAGCAGGGGTTGTAGTTTCTATTTTTTACATTTTTCTTCCAAATATCCAGATTTCTAAGAGATAAGAAAACACAAATACCAAAAAAAAATCTCACTAGAATTTTGGATTAAGGACAGCTATTGGCTGTGCCTCATTTTTTTTTAATATACCAGCTGATAATTGGGCTATAGCTGGGCCTAAAAATAGCACACAGTATATTAAAATAATATTCCTTGGCTACATTTCCAAAGTGGTATTCAGGGACTTCTGTGCATTAATCCGGTAACAATAACAGGATTTGTGCTTTCAAGTCCCCTGGCGTAGCTTTGAAAATCTAGCCCAAAGCAGCTAACATTGCCGTTAAATCATCCTTTCACATCCGCAGGGAAATGCACAGATTAAAAAAAAAAAAAAAGACAGCCCAACAGCTCAAATGACCTGTACCTGGGAGAATCAAGGAAGCAACCTATTTCCTCTCAGGAACTGTGCTGATCAATATAAATATTTCAAAAGGACCATCATGCAATAAAAGTGTTGAATATTTATCCTACTTCAGAACACCCTAGATATTTCTGATGTGGACATATCCGGTTTTCCGCTGGGGGAGGGAGATGTTATGATGGTTAATAACTGGGACAGAGCTGAGCCACTCATGCGTGAGCCTGTGTGTGTGTGTGTGTGACTGTATATCTGTGTGTATATATATGTGTATATACATATATATATGAGTGTTGTGTGACCTGTGTGCAGATAAGAATCATATATATATATATGTGTATATACATATATTTAAAAAATTATATGATGTTGTGTGACCTGTGGCAGAAAGAATCATATATATATATATATGTATGATAGAGTTTGTGTCTGTGTACGTGCTTTGAAGGAAAGGAAAGCAGGCTGGCAACGTTGTCTGTGGCTAAACTGGGGTGCATCCCAGAAAGCAGGAGCTGCCGGCCACCTAGGAAAACTGCATATGGTAAAATTCTCTCACAGCCTAAATTGACACTCTAAGTTGAAATGGCAGGAGTTTTCAGTGGTGCCATTAACTGCATTCTGTTAATTGAGAAGAGCTTTTGTGTGGCTGTGGTTGTGGTGGGCTAGATTCGGTCCATGTAGGTAGCGCTCACAGGCCTGCACTGCTTTTGGCCTGTAATGCCTTTGAAATTCTACAAAGGAAGAAGAGGCCAATGCTGAGTAATTATTTCAGAACAGATTGCCTGATAACATTTCATATTATCACCGAAATCCATCCTTTCTGGGCCGAGCCGTGCTTTGGCTACGAACATCCAAGAGGTGGCAGCACCCCCTGCTCTGCGGGCTGGCTGCGGTCCTCCACACAGCTCACGTCACCTGAAAGCCACTTTGCAGGGTGGGGGTTGGGGGAGGCGTAGCATTCTCAGCTCAGTTCTTCTGGAGAGTTCAGGAAACAGCTGCTTGGAGTGTTGGAAATGCAGTTGAAATCAATCTCTCTCTCTCTCTCTCTCTCTCTCTCTCTCTCTCTCTCTCTCTCTCTCTCCTTGAAATCTATTGCCCTGTGCAGTGTCTTTCTAAGAAGACCACATGGGTACACGTAGGTGTTCCTTGGTTCCTTCCCTGAGGGAGAAAGGAAGACTTCTCGTTGCCAGGAATCCCCTGAGCTCTCAATTTCAATTTCTCATGCTTTTCCTTTATAAACACAGGAAGGTGAGGTTAATATGGCATTGCTAACAATCGCATGTGGAACATGCATGTATACATGTATACAAGACACTTACCTCAACCCTGAGAATGCGGCCCAGCCGGCACCCAGGACAGCTTTCTTCTCCCCTACCCACTCCCTCAGCCACCCCCTCCTGATTTCCTGCTAAAAATACTCTACAGCACAAATAGCTGTTGAGACAGCATCGAACCCTGCTTGAATGAGTGACAGAGTAACCTGACAGCCTAGTGTCAAGTACCCGACATGCAGAGCATCTGGCGACATGTGTGAGGCAGTGTCAGCATTGGGGTAGGCAGGCCAGAGTCTGGGTCTCTGAAATCTGGTGCTCCTCATGTCTGCTAAGCAGTTTGCAGGCAATGCTAGGACACCCCGAGGTGCCTGCTGAGAGGGTCTGTGGATGAGACTCAGGCATGGAAACCCAGTGCCCAGGAGGCCGGCTCGGCTAGGGGATTTCCTACCCCATTCCATTATTCATCACAGGTTTGGCCTCTGTGTCTCCTGTTGGCTCAGTTCATCCTGGCTTTGACTCTCCACCCGCCTCGACCTTGGCACTGCGATGCCCTCTGGGCGGAGCATGCCCATGCCGCCCCGTTCTCTCCATGCATGTCTCAGCTCCTGGTCCACCAACGCCTCAGTTACCGTCTTCTCAGGGTTTTCAGCCAATTTCCAAGGACGGCAGGGAGAGGAGACTGGGCTGGCCCAGTCACTCATATCAAGGACAGTAGGGAGAGGAGACTGGGCTGGCCCAGTCGCTCACATCAATGACGGTAGGGAGAGGAGACTGAGCTGGTCCAGTCGCTCACATCAAGGACGGTAGGGAGAGGAGACTGGGCTGGCCCAGTCACTCACATCAAGGATGGTAGGGAGAGGAGACTGGGCTGGTCCAGTCACTCAGATCAAGGACGGTAGGGAGAGGAGACTGGGCTGGTCCAGTCGCTCATATCAAGGATGGTAGGGAGAGGAGACTGGGATGGCCCAGTCACTCACATCAAGGACGGTAGGGAGAGGAGACTGGGCTGGCCCAGTCACTCACATCAAGGACGGTAGGGAGAGGAGACTGGGCTGGCCCAGTCACTCACATCAAGGATGATAGGGAGAGGAGACTGGGCTGGCCCAGTCACTCACATCAGTGGTGTCTGTCTGGACAGAGGTATGGAATATAGACCGCCTCTCAGGAAATCTCTGAGCTGATTGGCTGTCCTGCTTCACCTTCAAGGAAGACCTGCCCTTCTCTTCAGGGAGAGAGTAGATGACACTGCCTAAGCACTAATGTTCTCTCAGGCTCAGCAAGGCTGGGTGGCCTGGTATTGTGCCCTGGTGGGTTGCTCAGACTTGAGAACAAACTTCAATTTATATGCATATACCTGCTTGTCTGTGTGTGCACTGTCTGTGAGCAGGTGCTCCACAGAGGCCAAAGAGGGTGGATATACGTACAGTTGTTGTGAGCACCCAGTGTGGGTGCTGGGAACTGAACCTGGGCCTCTGCAAGGGCAGGAAGTACTCTTAGCCTCTGAGCCATCTCTCTAGCATCCAGTGGGACCCTCAATCTCTTTACTTGCAGGAATTCAGTCATCTATCAGAGCCCATTCTCAACGGTTCTAGGAACTTGGAGACAGGTGTACAGAAACTTTCCTCTAATCGTAATGTCATGCAACTTTATGCAGAACAGGTTTTTTTGGGGGGGTGGGGGAGATTAGATATCAGTCTTCTTGCAATAAGCAAATCTTCCCCAGAAAGGTCTCCAGCTTACATTTTATTGCAAAGAAAGATCAAATGTGACCACTCAGTGCCATGACATATATGGCAATCAGTGCCTTGTCCGTTGCCCAGTGAATTGGCTGCATCCCTGGCTGGTACAGCCAAGCCATCTGTAGCCAGGGCGAGGTGTTCATGGGAGACAGGCCAGACAGCCGCTGCGGTGTTTATGGGAGACAGGCCTGATAGCTGCTGATAGCTGCTGCGGTGTTCATGGGAGACAGGCCCCACAGCCGCTGCTGCGGTGTTCATAGGAGACAGGCCCCACAGCCGCTGCAGTGTTCATGGGAGACAGGCCGCACAGCCGCTGCGGTGTTCATGGGAGACAGGCCCGATAGCCACTGCGGTGTTCGTGGGAGACAGGCCAGATAGCCGCTGCGGTGTTCGTGGGAGACAGGCCCCACAGCCACTGCGGTGTTCATGGGAGACAGGCCAGATAGCCGCCGCGGTGTTCATGGGAGACAGGCCCGATAGCCACTGCGGTGTTCGTGGGAGACAGGCCAGATAGCCGCTGCGGTGTTCATGGGAGACAGGCCCAGAGCCGCTGCGGTGTTATGGGAGACAGGCCCCACAGCCGCTGCGGTGTTCATGGGAGACAGGCCAGATAGCCGCTGCGGTGTTCATGGGAGACAGGCCAGATAGCCGCTGCGGTGTTCGTGGGAGACAGGCCAGATAGCCGCTGCGGTGTTCGTGGGAGACAGGCCAGATAGCTGCTGCGGTGTTCGTGGGAGACAGGCCAGATAGCCGCTGCGGTGTTCATGGGAGACAGGCCCCACAGCCGCTGTGGTGTTCATGGGAGACAGGCCAGAAGCTCCGTTCTGGAGACACAGTAGCCACGCGTGTTCATGGGAGACAGGCCCAGCAGCCACTGCGGTGTTCATGGGAGACAGGCCCCACAGCCGCTGCGGTGTTCATGGGAGACAGGCCAGATAGCCGCTGCGGTGTTCGTGGGAGACAGGCCAGACACCATGGGCAGGAACGATAGCCTGCGGTGTTAGACGGCCCAGCTGGGGTTAGGACAGGCCAGACAGTGCGTTCATGACAGCCATGCTGCTGGGTGTTCGTGGGAGACAGGCCAGATAGCTGCTGCGGTGTTCGTGGGAGACAGGCCAGATAGCCGCCGCGGTGTTTGGGGAGGCCAGAACCGCTGTGTTAGGCGCCCAACAGCCGCTGTCGGTGTTCATGGGAGAAGGCCGATATGCTCGCTGCGTGTTCGATGGGAGACAGGCCAGATAGCTGCTGCGGTGTTCGTGGGAGACAGGCCAGATAGCTGCTGCGGTGTTCGTGGGAGACAGGCCAGATAGCCGCTGCGGTGTTCGTGGGAGACAGGCCAGATAGCCGCTGCGGTGTAGACAGGCCGAACATGGTTTCATGAGCGCGTGCGGTTTAGGACAGGCCAGACAGCCTGGGTATGGAGCAGCCACAGCGCTGCGGTGTTGGACGCAAACCTGTTTGGAGCATAGCGTTTTGTGGGAGACAGGCCCCACAGCTGCTGCAGTTTCTTGGCCCTGTTCCTTACTTTCCTCCAGGGCGCTCCCTGTTATACTGAGGGCCCATGACAGAACAAGACTTGTTTCCTCTTGCCCCACCCAAGGGCGCCCTTTCTTCTTCAGCTACTTGCCTTGATGGCCTTAACTTCCCCTCCATCTCTTCTATTTAGCAGCAGCCTGAACCACAGGTGCTGACGGGAACATAGGAACTGTGATGTGGGGATACAGCAGGGGACAGGTGCCAGTTAAGTCTTCTGAGGTGACTGGGCCCTCCCAATCTGCAGGGACTTCTGCAGATGAAACTTGGTCACCAGGTACATTTCTTTCTTTTTTTTTTTTTTATTTATTTCTGTATGTGTATGAATGTACTGTCTGCATGCAAATCTGTGCACCTGTGTCGTGCAATGACGTGGAGGTCAGAAGAGGGTGTCGGATTCCCCTGAAACTGGAGTTCTCCTGGAATTGGAGTTTCAGACGGTTCTCGGCCACCATGTGGGTGCTGGGGATCGAACCCGGGTCCTCTGTAAGAGTGGTCAGTGCTCTTAACTTCTAGGCCATCTCTCCAGCCCCACCAGGTACATTTCTTTGTAGCGCTATGATGACCACGATTTGAAGTTCTTATTCAATTTTTTACTATGTCCTCTTGAGAAATCTGGCCTTGCTAGTCAATTTCAAGTTCCTTGGAAGAACTAAGAGTCTTCTCATCTGCGTTTTTCCTGCTGTGGCTAGCACTGCATGCAGGAGTTCCCACGCACACTTATTCTCCACTCACTTCCAGTGGTTTTGCTTTCAGGCACGATAAGGAAATATTAAATGAAAAATTCCAGGAATAAACAATTGTTGCATTTGAAATTTCATGCCATCCTGAGAAGCATGATAAAAACTGTTCCCTCACTGTATCCTCTGTGGGACGTGAGTCATCCAGGCCATGTGCACTGTCCATTGCGATAAGCATGATAAAAACTGTCCTCACTGTACCCTGTGTGGGACGTGAGTCATCCAGGCCATGTGCACTGTCCATTGCAGTTATCAGACTGACTGCCACAGAGAGTTTGTTATTATCTGTAGTTTCGGGCACCCAGTGGGGGATGGCTTGGAGTATGGCCCTCTTGGAATACTGGGGTCTCGAGGAACAAGGACAGGTACTTGACTGATCTGACCCAATCTCAGTTTCACGTTCAGCTCAGGAGATTTCTAAGTTCCAAGGAATCTAGAATTTTTACAGTCAACGAAGGGTGGACGCATTTCCCCAGCTCTGGATCATTTCAGGAAGAAACCCTTAGATGCTGGCTTTCCAGAAATGCAGTGATCCAGGGTGCTGGGAGGATTTGCCCAGGCTTTTCAGTGATCCAGGGTGCTGGGAGGATTTGCCCAGGCTTTTCAGCCTTTGATCTTATGCTGTTTATCCTCTTGGTTACATTCTCTAACCTTTGGATTTTGTTTTTGAGGAACAGTGAAGTCATGTTGTGATAACAGCTCCCCAAACTCAGTAACTGAAGAGCTTGCTTGGAGGAGTGCCTTTGGGGCCTGATTGATGGGTGGTCTTCCATCTTGGCGTGTGCTCCAGAAATGACACGCATTAAATCCACTGTTCCACTGGCCAACGTTTGTAGGTGGCCATGCTTCATCCAGAAGATGGGGCTGTGTGGTGCTTGTGCAGCCCTGCAAAGAGCAGACGTGAAGAAATGGGAACCTGCACAGCTCAACCACATCTCCTTCGAGGACTTGGAAGTTGCTGTTGTCCAGATTCTTCCTGAGGGAGAGGAACTTTGTGAGGGGTCACGGAGACTAAAAACCAAAACGAAACAGATTGTGTAACGATAATCTACGTCATTAAAATGGCCTTATTCTGTCCCATAAATGTCAAGGTTTCCACCAAGATCAGATCAGCTACAACACATTCTAAATGCTATTTGCTCATGCATGGTTCTTGTATTTATAGTCTCTAGATTTGCTCTTCTTTCTAATGCTTCCAGACCTCACAGAGTCTGTCTTTGCAGAGCAGGGCTAATCCAGACCCCAGCTGTGGGGATCTGATCTTTATTCCCTGCCCTGTGGCTGGCAATGCTTGGTCATGAAATGTGACCTCAGGTGCATCAAAGCAGGCCTGGAACCTCCTTGCTGCACATGTCTGTCCCACGTTCCCACCCACTGCATGATTCCCCTCCCCATAAAACCCAACCATAGCATCAGAACGGAGCTTATTCTGTGCGTGGATGTGTGGAAGCCATAGGTCCACAGTGCTTGGCTTCCCCTATCTCCTTCCACATTGTTTTTGAGACAGAGCCTCTGACTGCACCCGTAGCTCTCCATTTTGATTAGATTGCCTGCTTAGTTGGCCCTAGAGATCTTCCTGTCTGCCCCTGACCCCCCCAGTGATAGGATCACAAATGGATGCTACCATGCCTGACCCCCTGCCCAGCTATAGGATAACAGACACAAGCTACCATGCCCGGCTTTTATATGGGTACTGGGGATCTGAACTTGGATCTTGCACAGAAATCACTTTATCCACTAAACTGACCCCCATCCCGACCCCAGAAGCTCAGTCTTAAATGCAAGGTGTTCAGTACTCCATACACTGGTACTCCTCTAATTCAAGCCAATGGACCTTTGTAACAATGTTCCAGCTAGTAGCCAACTACAGTATGATTGAAAACTCCTGGGCATTAGAATACAAACATTCTAATGTTGATGTCTCAACTTTGTTATATTCTAGCTGTTACCCTGGAAAAGCCATTTGGCCTCTAGGAACCTTCACTGGTAAAATTAGGGTTGTTACACTTACCTTCAGAACCAGGTTTTCTTTTCCTGTTGATAAATGCTGTTCTAATATTTACCTCTCAGAGTTGTGGGGACTTGAATGCTTTTGACAAAGATAACTTCGGAGCAAAATACACTTGTTTAAGTGTGTATATACCAGGCTGGAGACTTTGTTCCTCCTTTTTTGCTTGCTAATTAAGTCATAAATAAAATGCTGAAGAGCTTCAGCCCAGTCTGTGCGGTAGCTGGAGGGCTGTTCTGACCTCGCCTGACAAGTGGCTAACCGGCCGCTCCCACCCAGCCCAGACCAGCCCAGCTACTCAGCACTGACAAATGCAGCCATGGCAGCAGCGACATAGGAACCTGTCACTATTTACTTACTCTGTGACACTGTTTTTGCTCTGTGTTCATCCCTGAGATCTCACCTGTCAGGGTGTGTCTGCATCCCTCAAAATACCCAAGTGCCGTCCAATGTGATTCCTCCCGAAGTGTGTGGAGACAGAGTTGGTCCCTGAGAAAGGCTCCCCCCTTCCACGTGTGTTGCAGTGCAGCAGAGGTAGGGCATGCAAGAGCTTTGTTACATGGTCATGAACTTCGAATATGCTTTCATAAATGTCAAGCCGGGATGCCCAGGTAGCTTGGGATTTGCTAGAGATGCATCTTAGCAGCTTCAGAGATCAGACTTCTAACTTTTTGGTTATTTTGCAAAGTGACCTCTGTCATGTCACTAGATTGAAATGGGCCATGGTGGGAATGCTGGCCACATGGAAAGTTGGCAGACGCTGGGGACAGGATCTCGCCTCTGCACAGAGTACTGGCTGGTAAGCATTCACCAGCTGGCCGCAGCAGTGTGGGCCCAGTAGAGACTTAGCTGACCCCCTACTCCCCCCTGGAGTGCATTGTGGTAACCTCCCTTCTGGCCCTTTTAAAGAGTACTTTGAAGGGACCCAAGGTGTGTAGTGTGCGTGTGCGCGTGTGTGGCACAGAATGTGTGTACCTTGGGCAGCTGAGGCAATGTACGCTCCTCAGCGTATCTGCCCAGCAGCCTTTTGAGAAAGACATTGGCAGATGAAGAAACCAAGTGTCTCAGGGCTTGGAATCACCAAAAGTAAGTGGCAGAGCTGCGGCTCGAACACAGCGGCACACAGACCCTCCTCGGCCCATGGCCTGCTGACCTTGTGTCCCCGTGGGCTTACCTGCTTTCTAGTTCTGGAGGAAGAAGTCTACCCTCCAAAGCCAATTCTGTCTGCTGTCCACGAGGCCTATGCTTCCTGAACTTTCACAGGCACCCCAGTTCTTTGGGCATCCCTAGTCCTCAGCCCGTTCTCTCATCTTGGCCATCTCTTGGCGGCCAAGGATGTCTGGGTGGCGCCTTTCTGTCTGTTCTCAGCGGCTGCCTCACAAGCACAGTTGATTTTCCTGTATTCTTAAACTTCTGCTTCCCTGAGTCTATAGCTTGCTGTCCTCTTTGCCCTCTGGTTACTCACCAGCCAATCTGAGCTCTTCTCCCGGTTCCTAACCCTTGAAACACAGGCGTTCCTCCAATGAAAATGTCAGAGCTGATGAGCTGTTAGCCATTGCTGAGCTGTTCAAAGGCAGTATTTCTGCAGCTCTTGTCCTAGCAAAGCCTTGTGGCTGTTGTATACAGAGAGCACCAACAGATTTATTGTTCTGGATCATAAAGGTAGCGAGGACCACGGAGCTAGTCGCCAGCACCACAGTACGGTAGAGAGGACCACGGAGCTAGTCGCCAGCACCACAGGACAGGTAGAGAGGACCATGGAGCTAGTCGCCAATACCACAGGACAGGTAGGGAGGACCACGGAGCTAGTCGCCAGCACCACAGCACGGTAGAGAGGACCACGGAGCTAGTCGCCAACACCACAAGACAGTAGAGAGGACCACGGAGCTAGTCGCCAATACCACAGGACAGTAGAGAGGACCACGGAGCTAGTCGCCAGCACCACAGGACAGGTAGAGAGGACCACGGAGCTAGTCGCCAGCACCACAGGACAGTAGAGAGGACCATGGAGCTAGTCGCCAGCACCACAGGACAGGTAGAGAGGACCACGGACGGGTCGCCAGCACCACGGACAGGTAAGACATGGGAGATAGTCCGCCAATACCACAGCAAGTAGAGAGGACCACGGAGCTAGTCGCCAGCACCACAGCACAGTAGAGAGGACCACGGAGCTAGTCGCCAATACCACAGGACAGGTAGGGAGGACCACGGAGCTAGTCGCCAATACCACAGGACAGGTAGAGAGGACCACGGAGCTAGTCGCCAACACCACAGGACAGTAGAGAGGACCACGGAGCTAGTCGCCAATACCACAGGACAGTAGGGAGGACCACGGAGCTAGTCGCCAGCACCACAGGACAGGTAGAGAGGACTATGGAGCTAGTCGCCAGCACCACAGGACAGTAGAGAGGACCACGGAGCTAGTCGCCAATACCACAGGACAGGTAGGGAGGACCACGGAGCTAGTCGCCAGCACCACAGGACAGGTAGAGAGGACCACGGAGCTAGTCGCCAGCACCACAGGACAGGTAGAGAGGACCACGGAGCTAGTCGCCAGCACCACAGCACAGTAGAGAGGACCACGGAGCTAGTCGCCAACACCACAGGACAGTAGAGAGGACCACGGAGCTAGTCGCCAATACCACAGGACAGGTAGAGAGGACCATGGAGCTAGTCGCCAATACCACAGGACAGGTAGGGAGGACCACGGAGCTAGTCGCCAGCACCACAGCACAGTAGAGAGGACCACGGAGCTAGTCGCCAATACCACAACACAGTAGAGAGGACCACGGAGCTAGTCGCCAATACCACAGGACAGTAGAGAGGACCACGGAGCTAGTCGCCAATACCACAGGACAGTAGAGAGGACCACGGAGCTAGTCGCCAGCAACACCACAGGACATTAGGGGAGGACCACGGAGCTAAGTCTCCAATAACACAGGACAGGAGAAGAGGACCCACGGACATAGTCCCGCCAGCACCACAGCACAGTAGAGAGGACCACGGAGCTAGTCGCCAGCACCACAGCACAGTAGAGAGGACCACGGAGCTAGTCGCCAACACCACAGGACAGTAGAGAGGACCACGGAGCTAGTCGCCAGCACCACAGGACAGTAGAGAGGACAACGGAGCTAGTCGCCAATACCACAGGACAGGTAGGGAGGACCACGGAGCTAGTCGCCAACACCACAGCACAGTAGAGAGGACCACGGAGCTAGTCGCCAACACCACAGGACAGGTAGAGAGGATGACGCACGGCTAGTTGCCAGCAAAGCACCACAGGACAGGTAGAGAGGACCACGGAGCTAGTCGCCAGCACCACAGGACAGTAGGGAGGACCACGGAGCTAGTCGCCAGCACCACAGGACAGTAGAGAGGACCACGGAGCTAGTCGCCAATACCACAGCACAGTAGAGAGGACCAAGGGAAAAAGCGGGGAGCAATAATCCGCCAGGCAAACCAAAAGGGAAACAAGGGTAGGGAAGCACGGACGCGAGAGGAGCTAGTACAGGCCGGAAGGGGAGAGGGAGGGACGGAGGAGGAGGACAGAAGGGGGGGGGGGAAAAAGAGCC
>VZQC01001447.1:2082-19475 GCA_009823505.1 Rhizomys pruinosus
GCAGAAGCAGGAGGATTCTGAATTTCAGGCCAGTGAGGGTTACACATGTCTTTTCCATGCCCACTCAAAAAAAAAAAAAAAAAAAAAAACCTTAACACCATAATGCCAAAAGTTACTTAAAAATAGCATTCTTGAGGCTGGAGAGATGGCTTAGTGGTTAAGAGCACCAACTGCTCTTGCAGAGGACCCAGGTTCGATTCTCAGCACCCACATGGCAACTAAGAACTGTCTTTAACTCCATACAGTTCCAGGGGAATCCGACGCCCTCTTCTGACCTCCGTGGCATTGCACTACACTGGTGCACAAACCTACATGCAGACAGTACACTCATACACATAAAAAATAATAAATACATTTTAAAAATTAAAAAAAATAGCACTCCTCCCATATGTGGTAGCACACAGTTTAATCCAGCACTAGGGAGGTAGAGGCAGGCAGATCTCTGTGAGTTCAAGGACATCCTGGTCTACATAGTACATTCCAGGCCAGTCATAGTTACAGAGTCGCTATCTCAAAAAAATAAAAATAATGGTATTCCTGGCTGAAGGGGGATCTGGAGGAGGGCATTTTTGGGGACAAATGTGAGCAAGCCTCAGTGATATATATGCATGAAAAGTCATGATAAGGCTGGAGCTAGAGCTCAGTGGTAGGGTACTTGCCTATCATGAACCAGGCAATAGATTTTAAAATGGAAATATCAGAAATAAACCTGTTCTTTTGTACACTAACTAAAATTATCTTAAAGTGCCATTCCTTCTTTATGTTGTAGAGTAAGGCTTTTCAAGTCAACACTTAATATTGGAGAAGTTAATTCTTTGTTGTGGGAAGCTGTTTTCTCAAAGATAAAAAGTCTGCAGATATTCCAGATATTGCCAAGTGTCCCTGGAGGGGCCATATGTACTTTCTTTCATCCTTGTTGAGAGCCGTATTCCACTGGTTAGAATTCTTTCCCCAAACCTAACAGTCATTATAAAGAGAATATGATCAAAATAATATTGATATTAGAAAGTGGATATTGGATAACTAGTCAGCAATACAGAATGGATCACCCAATATTTCAGTATGTAGAGCCAGAGAATGGATACTTTACAAATAAAAGACCCAGCTCAATTATTTTCTCATAATTTAAAGGTGTTCCTTACCATGCCGCTCTGTGTTACATATAATGACATAGATAATTTGGTAGTGAAACACTAGCCTTATGAAGACTTTTGTCTGAATATTTTTAAATATTCACCTTTGTTATAAAGAGGCTTCATGATCACTTTTTTTTTTCTTTTTGACAGAATCTCATGTAGTCCAGGCTGGTCTTAAATTCACTCAGTAGTTGAGTGAATTTAAGTAGTGAGTCGACCATGAACTTCTGATTCTTCTGCCTCCACTTCGAACAGCTGGGATTACAGGCATGCATCAAGCCTTGTTTTAGGCGGTGAATAGCTTATCATATAATAAAATTGAAAGGAGAAGGAGGAGATAGACCTAAGACCATCCAAGCCTCAAACTTACAGTCCCTTAAAAAAATAAGTGATACGACTGGGGATGGTGGTTCATGCCTTTAATCCCAGCACTCAGGAGGCAGAGGCAAGTGGGTCTCTGTGAGTTCAAGGTCAGCCTGGTCTACATAGTGAGATCCAGGCCAGCTGTGACCTAAGGGAGACCCTGTCTCAAAAAGACAAAAAAAATTTTCCTTGCAAAACCTCCAATAATGNGGAAGCTGATCCTAAGGAATGGCTCTGTACTTAAGTCTGGAGGACTTTGGAGAGGAGACTTTTGGGGGTTTATTTTAATTTTAATTTTTTATTAATGTGGCAGATAAGTGTGTCTGTGCGGGGGCATTTGGACAAGAGTCCAGGCACCAGAGGAGCCTGAAGGGGCCATCAGGGGCTCAAGTTACAGGTTGCTGTGAGGCACCTGAAGTGGGTTCTCTGAACCCAACTCGTGTCTTCTGGGAGAGCCCAGGGTTCTTAGTTTGGAGCCAGCCCCAGCCCTGGAGAAGCAAGTTTGGAGTATGCAACAGATACGGAATCAGCACACTGTCCTGTGTGCTGGAAAGGATTTGTTAGTTTGGCTGAAATATTTTTTAAACTTTGTTCAACCCAGAGGACTTTTTTCATTGAAAAGAAAATATGCTGAATCGTATTCTGACACAAACCTCTTAACCACACCTTGGGCAGGGCTGACTGAGGCTGTGTAATGGTACATTTCCAGCTGAGAATCCTTACTCCATTATAGCAGTTCAGTCCGGTTAGGGCTGGGTAGTATGCCGTGTTTTTTCGTCTGTTGAGTTGAGAGAATAGTACCTGGCACTGTGGCTCGCAACTGTAAACATCGAAGCTCTCAGGGGAGGTAGGGCGGGACATTAAGACACTGAAGTGCATCCAGGCTACTTAGCATATTCTTGGCCAGCTTGGGGTTCTGCAACTCTGGTCCCAAAAAACAAAAATTGGGAAGTTGAAAGAGAAAAGCAGGTATGGATAGAGTTTTTTTTTTTATACATTCTTGTGTTATTTTCTAAATAATTTGACCTAGTATCTTATAGAAAAACAACTTTTGAACTTCTACTTCTTTTCCTGAGAGCCATCCACTCCTGATAAACATCTTTGGTGCAAACCTGCACAAACATTTCAGAAATGGAATATAATTTCTCATTCTTGACAATATAAAGTGCTGTTTTACAAGAACTGTGTATGTAACAATGTAAAATTAAATCTTTGCTTATGTCTGGATTTAATCAAACATCTTTCCATGAACAATTTCAGCTTGAAAATTATTTTTATGGTTTTTAAATGTATTTTAGATTCCATCGCCTCTGTTATCCAGCGAATATTTAAAATAACAGGATAATTTTAGCACAAGTTATTAATGAGGGTCACAAAATTGAACTTACTAAATGTCATGGATTATAAATATGAGTAAAACCTTCAGAAGTACTTTTACAATATGGTTTATGACTTCTGTTCAAATATAAAGGAATTGTCTTTGGTTCATACAAATTCCAGTAACATGTAAATAAATTATGGCCTGTGTATTAGAATTGGAAAGAAAAAAATTTTTTTAATTTATTTACTAATGGTCAAATATTATTTAGCTCTACGTTGATCAGAGCTGCCTGATTAAGTTTCAAATGTCAGCAAAACAACAGACTAAACAATAAATGGCCCCTCATCCCCAGATATGATCAGCATTCAGCTATTGCCTCATGGAACTCAACAATGTTTCCACATGACTTTGAAATTCACCTGTACTGTTTTTCTAACTTGATTAATGGAACAGATTGATAATTTTCACATTTACATAGCACAGTGATTTCAAACTTCTTTGACATTTTCTAAGTTCACCTTCTGAATCTCCATTTGTCCTTGTGAACTACATGGCCTGCCTCGGGGAGCAGAGCCCGTTGGTATACCACACTGTGGGCAACACCATTACCAAGTTAAGAAGGGGCAGTGCCAGAAATCATTCCTGAAATGAAGGTGAGTACATAGCAAGGAATGCCTCAGACAGAAATTTACAGAACTTCCCTTCAGTGGCAAGTGGGCACCTCTTAACACATGACAATGAATTCCTATGTTTTCAGGATATTGGGATGTACATAGTATTTGAAATGGTGTGTGAACCCTGGGAGCAAAGGTTAAAGCATTTTTAAAGCTTTCTCCATTATTTTAACAGTTTTACATAGGTACTCCTTACATAGAGGGCAAAGCCACTCCCACCTCCCTCACCTCACCACACATCTCCCATCCACATCTCTTCTTTCTGCTTTGCGGCCCACTCAGGTTAAGGAGGACCTTCTGTGTGACCTGGGCTTTGGAGCTAGCCACTGTCTGTTGGAGACACTCAGCTATTTCATCAGGGTTAAAGAATTTTGATGTCTCTGTTCAGCTCTTTACTCCATCTATTGAGTTGTTCATTTGTTTTCCTTTTATCTTTACCCTACCTGACAGATCAGGCGATCTTCTTGAGTTAGAGCACCTGTCTACAAGGAATGAGGTTCCAGATGTAGCTCTCAAAAAGTAGTCTCAAAGACCAAAACAACAACAATAAAAACACGTACATTCAGTGTTTATATGCACGTGTTTGTACACTTTTATTCTTATAATTTTGAATTTGTGTTATTAGAAGCATTGGGTGTAGTTTTAGACTCTAGAATGGGAAAGTTTACGCTTGCTTTATTTTTTTTTATTCTTTTTTATGTGCTATAGTACTGTCTGCATGCAGTTTGTGCACCTGTATCATGGAATGCCTACAGGAGCGTTCAGAAGAAGGTCTCAGAATTCCCCGGACCAGGAGTCAAGGCATGGGTCTTAACCACCATGTGGGTGCTGGGGAATCGAAACCTGGGTCTCTGCAAGAGCAGTCAGTACTCTTAAACCGCTAGACATACTCTCCAGCCCACTTGCTTTTATATTTAAGTTAATTATGGTTATTAGCCACTTAAAAATGTTCCATAATGTTAGGTCAGTTTCCCACGCCATTTTCTCAGCATTCGATTGTGCACGAAAATAGTTCTCTCAAGACAGGTTTCATAACAAAAACAACAGAGTTAAGGGAAATAGCTGATGTCCAAACTAGAATCAAAATAAGCCCGGAATTTTTAGCTTCAATGTATTGCAGTCTGTAGTAGATCGATTTTCTAAGTTGGATGCTTGAGACAGGGTCTGGCTGTGTTGCCCTGAGCTGGCTAGAACTCGTTGATCCTGTCCGTCCCTCATCTCAAGGCTGAGATTTGGAGCATATACTCCTCATGGCCTATGCTACATAGGGTTTTTTCTTTTTTCTTTTTTTAAAGTTCTAGATACAAATCATGAAGTTTTATTTGGGCATTTTCAAAGTAATGTCATTGTACATTGCAGCAAAGAATTTTTGTTGAAAAACTTTTGGTACACTTATTTCAGTAGACATTGTATATATGAATTTATTTCAGGACTTAAACTAATTGTTATTTATGTAATTCCTGTTCAATGCTATAAAATATAGACCTGATTTTGTGCAACCTGGTATCTTGCAATTTATCCAGTTGTTATTCTGTATAGTTATAGAAGTTATAGAAGCCTATATATTCGTATATATTAGAAGTATAGTTATAGAAGGTCAGGGGGCTGGAGAAATGGTTCACTGGTTAAAAGCACTGGTTGCTTTTGCAGAGACCCAGATGTTTCTCCCAGACCTCATGGCAGCTGAAACTGTTTAATCTCCAATCCAGTTCAGGGAAATCGATGTTCTTTTCTGAATCTACTCCTCAGGCAATAACATATTGTTGTATCAACTTCCTACACATTTTTTTCATTTTTTTTTTAGGCAATGTCCACTCAACTTATCACATTTATTTTTTTTTTATATATGGAAACTAAATCTTTTAAAAAGAAGCTAAGATCTTAGAAGCAACTTAAATTGGGCATTAGAATTTTTTTCTTTTTTTTGGTATTTTTTGAGCGGGTCTCCCTCTTAGTCTCAGCTGGCCTGGAGCTCAACTCTGTTGAGCAGGCTGGCCTTGCACCCACAGAGATCCACCTACCTTTGCTCTCATGAGCAGGTTGGATCAAAGGCGTGCGCACCACCACCTGGCCACTGACAAACAGTTCTTAGCCGCCTAGTGGGTGCATGGAAAATTGAACCAGTCCTTCTGCAAGAGCAGTCAGTGCTCTTGACCGATGAGTCCAAATGTCTCTAGCTCCGCAAGACATTAGTTGTTTTTTGTTTGTTTGTTTTTTAATGTGACTTGATGTAGCTGTTACTTTTTCATTATAAAGCACAGTGTCAAGCCAGTATGGTGGCTCATGCCTTTAATCCCAGCACTCAGGAGGCAGACAGGCAAATTCATGTGAGTTCAAGAGGGCAGCCATGCTTTCTCTGAGTGAATCTTCCAAGGCAAGCTTGGACTAACCCTATCATCAAAAAGACCAAAAAAGAGAAATAAAAAGCAACGTGTCAAACTTGGTACGCAGAAGCAGGAGGATTCTGAATTCAAGGCCAGTGATGGGTTCCCCATGTCTTTTCCACCTCCCACTCAAAAAAAAAAAAAAAAAACAAAACCTTAACACCAGTATGCCAAAACGTTCTTAAAAATAGCATTTTGGCTGGAGTAGATGCTTAGTGCTTAAGAGCAAACTGCTCTTGCAGAGGACCCAGGTTCGCATTCTCAGCACCCACATGAGCAACTAAGAAACATCTTTAACCAACAAGAAAAAAAAGTTCCAGGGGTGAATCCGGACGCCTCTTCGTGACCTCCAGTGGCATTGCACTACACTGGTTCCCCACAAACCTACATGCAAGACAGTACACTCATACACTAAAAAATAATAAAATACTTTTAAGAATTAACAAAAATCGCACTCCCCCTATATGTGGTAGCACACAGTCTTAATCCAGCACTAGGAGGTAAGAGGCAGGCAGATCTCTGTGAGTATCTAAGGACATCTGGTTTAACATAGTACATCCAGTCCAGATCCATTAAGTTACAGGGTCGCTATCTCAATAAAAATACAAAAACATAATGGTGTTCCTGGCTCGAAGGGGGATCTGGAGGAAGGGCATTTTCGGGGACAAATGTGAGCAAGCCTCAGTGATATATATGCATGAAAAGTCATGATGAAGGCTGGAGCTAGAAGCTCAGTTGGTAGGGTACTTGCCTATCATGAACCAGGCAATAGATTTTAAAATGGAAATATCAGAATAACACTGTTCTTTGACACTAACTAAAATTATCTTAACGTGCCATTCCTTCTTTATGTTGTATGGGCAGTAAGGCTTTTCAATGTCAACACTTAATATTGGAGAAGTTAATTCTTTGTTGTGGGAAGCTGTTTTCTCAAAGATAAAAAGTCTGCAGATATTCCAGATATTGCCAAGTGTCCCTGGAGGGGCCAAATGTACTTTCTTTCATCCTTGTTGAGAGCCGTATTCCACTGGTTAGAATTCTTTCCCCAAACCTAACAGTCATTATAAAGAGAATATGATCAAAATAATATTGATATTAGAAAGTGGATATTGGATAACTAGTCAGCAATACAGAATGGATCACCCGATATTTCAGTATGTAGAGCCAGAGAATGGATACTTTACAAATAAAAGACCCAGCTCAATTATTTTCTCATAATTTAAAGGTGTTCCTTACCATGCCCGCTCTGTTTACATATAATGACATAGATAATTTGGTAGTGAACACTAGCCTTAATGAAGAACTTTTGTCTTGAATATTTTAACCATATTCACCTTTTGTTCTAAAGAGCTTCATGATCCACTTTTTTTTTCTTTTGACAGAGAATCTATGTAGTCCAGGCTCGGTTTCTTAAAGTCACTCAGTATGTGATGAATTTAAGTAGTGAGTCGACATGCAACTTAGATTCTTCTGCCTCCACTTCGAACAGCTGGATTACAGGCATGATACAACCCCTTGTTTTAGGCGGTCTGAATATCTACTCATATCAATAAAATTGAAAGGAGAAGGAGGTACATACGACCTAGACCTGCCAAGCCTCCAAACTTACAGTCCCTTAAAAAAAAATAAGTGATACGTCCGGGCATGCGCTGGCTTCATGCCTTAACCCCAGCATCAGGAGGCAGGGAGCAGATGGGTCTCTGTGAGTTCAAGGGTCAGCCTGTCTACATGTGAGATCCAGGCCAGCTGGACCTAAGGAGACCCTGTCTCAAAAAAAAAGAAAAAAAAAAAAAAAAAAAAAAAAAAAAAGAAGCTGTAAAAATAGAGTAAACTTGGATTTTTTTAATGTTTTTTTAAATTTTTTGTAAACTTGGATTTTTATATTTGAACACTGAAGCCATTGTTGGTGAGATTACCTTATGTATTATACCTATTTTTGACTCAGTTATGATCTGATATAATCTAAATATAACATCCTATAGAAACTGCTGATTAGACAGGAAAATGGACGAGGCATATACAATAGGAGAAAAGTGCCTCGTCTGAAAGTGGAATTAGATCAGAAAAGGTTCCTTGCCCCTCTCCCCTTCTTTCTGTCTCCTCCATGTCTCCTTGTGCCCTTTACTTTGTCCCTTCCTCTGCTATTTGCCCCCTCCCCAGGATCTCACTATGTATGTAGTCCAGGATAGCCTCTTACCTTAGTTTCATGAGTGCTGAGTTTACAGCTGTACATCACCATACCTAGATCACCTTTTTAAACTGAATTTTTTTCTTTTTTTGGTCTTTTTGAGATAGTCTCCCTGTAGCTCCAGCTGTTCTGGAACTTACTATGTAGACCAGGCTGGCCTTGAACTCACAAAGATCCACCTGCCTCTGCCTCCTGAGTGCTAGGATTAAAGGTGTGCACCACCACACCTGGCTTTAAATTGAATATTTATGTATTTCATGCATACCATCTCAGTCTTAATAGCCTTTATACTCCCTTCTCCATTGACACCCTCCTGTAATCCCCCTCTCTGGAGTTCAAACATTCTGTCATTTGTGCTAGGGCCTATTGTGCCAGTTCATCCACTGAGCCCTAACTTATCCAGAGTCCCTTGCTTAAAGATGACCACCTATTCCACCTAATTGTAATCAGCTGTAACTTTTTCTTCAGCTAAGATTGGGTTCTGCTACCCATTTCTGCAATTCCATAATGGGTTTTTGTCTGATTGAGCTTGCATGGGTCTTGTGCCTGCTGATACCAATGCTATAGGTTCATATGAGCTTGTTGGATTCTATTTCCATATGGTCTTTTTTTTTTTTTTCTTTTTGAGACAGGGTCTCCCTGTAGCCCCAGCTGTCCTGGAACTCACTCTGTAGACCAGGCTGGCCTTGAACTCACAAAGATCCCCTTGCCTCTGCCTCCCAAGTGCTTCCATATGGTCTTGTACCACCACCCTGGCCTTACCACCATCCTGCCCCCTCTTCCAAAATGTTCCCTCAGCCCTGGGTGAGTGAACCTGAATATGGGCGACCTGTCCGTGGACCCATACTCTGTAGACTCCTAATCTCCATAGTTTGGCCATTCATGACCTTTTGAGTTCCTGGTCCCTGTTGCATGAGAGAGCTTCCTTAATGAGAGTTAAGAGATTAATTAGTGTCCTCTTGGCCCCTTGTTCTATGCCTTGGGTATAAAGGCTGCATTGTAGATGTGTCACTTAGGCTTGGGAAATTCACAGATAATGTCTGTGTGTGTGTCCAGTTGTGGGACTCTGTATTAGTCTTCATCTGGTGCAAAAGAAGCTTCTTTATTGAGTGATGTCTGAGATATTTGCCCATAAATGTAAGGATACCTATTTTGTAGTTAGTGAGATGTTACTTAAGCCTAGGGATATGTCTGTCCCCCTTGGGAATTTCTCTAAGATCTATGATCTCTCCAGACGTGTGTACCTGGCTATGTTTATAGTACCACACATGAATTTCCTCCTCTGGAGTGGGCTTTTAAGTCCAATTAGTTAGCCATTGATTGCCCCCAAGATAAAAGTGTCACTACTGCACCAACATTCTATGCTTTCTGTCATTAATGTGAATATTTGGTCTTAAAGCTGGTGTTGGACCATTAATTGCTCTTCTCCCTTAGTAGCTTGTGTAGTGCTCTCCAAAGCTAGATCAACTTTTTCTATTCATTTTAAATTTTATTTTTACTTCTGGCCAGGTATGGTACTGCACACCTTTAATCTCACCAGTCAGGAAGCAGAGGCAGGTGGATCTCTGTAAGTTCAAGGCCAGCCTGGTCTACATAGCAAGCAGACCAGCAGGGGCTACAAGGAGACCCTGTCTCATAAAAACAGAAAAAATTCTTTATTTTTACTTCATGTATGTGAGTGTTTTACCTGCATATATTAAGTGCACCTGTGTCACCCAGTGCCCAAGGAGGCCAGAAGAGGACATTGGATCCCCTGGAACCTGAATTACAGGCAGTTATGTTCTGGGGGAAAAAAAAAACAAACTCAGGTCCTCTGCAAGAGCAGTTAAAGGCTGAGCTGTCTCTCCAGCCCCCTATTGTCTTTTTTTTTTTTAAACATAAGTTGTTGGTTTCTACTTTTTTTATTTTTTTTTTTATTTTTATTTTTATTTTTATTTTTTTATTAATTTTATTTATTTCTGTATGTGTACGAATGTACTGTCTGCATGCAAGTCTGTGCACCCATTTTCCCTCCAGAAACATAACTGCCTGTAATTCAGGTTCCAGGGCGATTCCAATTCCTCTTCTGGCCTCCTTGGGCACTGGGTGACACCGGTGCACTTAATATATGCAGGAAAAACCACTCATACACATAAAAAAAAAAAAAAAAAAAAAAAAAAAAAAAAAAAAAGACAGGTCTCCTTGTAGCCCCTGCTGGTCTGCTTTTGCTATGTAGGACCAGGCTGGCTTGAATTTACAGCGATCCACCTGCCTCTGCTTCGTGACTGGGTGATGAGATTAAAGGTGTTCACCAACATATCTCTGGCCAGAGAAGTAAAAAATAAAATATTAAAAGAATAAAAAAGAAGTGATCTCGCTTTGGAGAGCACCTTACACAAGCTACTAAGGGGAGAAGCGGACATTAATGGTCCAACAACCCGTTTAAGACCAAATATTCACCCTTAATGACAGGAAAGCATAGATATGTTGGGTCTGCAGTAGTGTGGAACTTCACTATTTTGGGGGCAATCAGTGGCTAACTATTGGACTTAAAAGCCCACTCCAGAGGAGGAAATTCATGTGTGCTAGTGGTATTACTATACAAAGCATAGCCACGGTCCACTAAGTCTGTGAGTGGAGGTTAATAGATCTATAGAAGAAAGAGAAATTCCCAAGGGGGACAGACATATCCCTAGGCTTAAGTAACATCTCACTAACTACAAACACATGTTTATCCTTACATTTATGGGCAAATATCTCAGACATCATCAATAAGAAGCTCCTTTTTGCACCAGATGAAGACTAATTACAGAGTCCCACAACTGGACACACCAACACGAGACATTTGTCTGTGAATTCCCAAGCCTAAGGACCACATCTACAATGCAGCCTTTATACCCAAGGCATAGAACAAGGGGCCAAGAGGACACTAATTAATCTCTTAAATCTCACTAAGGAGGAAGCTCTCTTCATGCAACAGGGGGCCCGGAACTCAAAAGGTCATGAATGGGCCAAAACTATGGAGATTAGGAGTCTACAGAGTATGGGTCCATGGACAGGGTGCCTATATTCAGATTCACCACCAGGGTGCCGGCTGAGGGAACATTTTGGAAGAGGGGCAGGATGGTGGTACGGCCAGTGGTTTTAGGTGGTACATAGACCATTATGGAAGGCCACTTGGGACTTCTCGGACAGAAATGGCAAGGGGTCGTACCTCTTTGTGAGGATTTTCAAAGGCCAGCCTGGTTTGTCCTACAGAGTTGACGTTCCAGGGACAGTGGAGCATACGGCGAAGACCTGTCTCACCAACAAATTGAACAAAATAAGACAAAAAAGGACTANAAAAAAAAACAAACTCAGGTCCTCTGCAAGAGCAGTTAAAGGCTGAGCTGTCTCTCCAGCCCCCTATTGTCTTTTTTTTTTTTTAAACATAAGTTGTTGGTTTCTACTTTTTTAAATTTTTTTTAATTTTATTTATTTTTGTATGTATATGAATGTACTGTCTGCCTGTAGGTTTGTGCACCCGTGTCATGCAATGCCATGGAGGTCGGATTCCCCCGAAGTTGGAGTTCTCTTGGAATTGGAGTTACGGACAGTTCTTAGCCGCCACGTGGGTGCTGGGGATTGAACCCGGGTCCTCTGCAAGAGCAGTCGGTGCTTTTAACCGCTAGGCTATCTCTCCAGCCCACCCCCCCTTTTTTTAACACATAGTGTCTCACTCTAATTCTGGATAGTCTGGAACTTAGAAATCCTGCCTCCAGGAGAATTGTCATGAGTTCAAGACCAGCATGGGCTACATAGTGAGTTCCAAGCTAGCCAGGACCGAGAATGAGACCTTGTCCCCCAAATAAGAAATACATAAGGTAGGCATGGTAGCTCACACATATAATCCCAGCACTCAGGAGGCTGAGACAGGTAAATTGCCAGGAGTAAATTGCAGTGGATTGGATATAGTAATTACCAGGTCAGCCAGGGCAACATAGCAAAAGATGATTAATGGAATCCTTTCTAACAGTTGCCGTGTAGGTGCTAGGAATCAAACCCGGGTCTTCTGGAAGAGCAGCCATGCTCATAACCACTGAGCCATCTCTCCAAGCCCCGGGATAAATTAATATATCATAATTTCTTTATCCTTTCTACTGTTGGTAGATGTCATTGAGCTTGGGTGATGAGCTACTTGATACTGTTAACATAGTTATCCTATTTGGGCATTATGATGTGTTTGGGAAGTTGTATTGTTTGTGATTTTTGTTTAGAATCAAGCTTCCTACTGTAGGATTAACTCACGTTGTCAGGGTCTATAAGTATTTATAAATCATAGGAAATTTTCATTTGCCTGGGGATGTAGCCAAGTGGTAGAACACCTTGTTATCACATTAAAGACCCTAGGTTCAAAGTCCAGAACTGCACTCAGAAGGCAAAAAGCAGGTGAATCTCTATGAGCTCCAAGCCAACTGGTCTACATGGAGGATTCCAGGCCAGCCAGGGCTATATAGTCCAACCCTGTCTCAAAAAACCCCCCCAAAAAAACAGAAAACCCAGAACCAAAAACAAATGATAAAGGAAAGAAGGAAGATAGATCCTGAATAAAAAAAGAAAAAGAAAGTGCCATTGTGTAGGCCAGAGTTGTTGACTAGTGTTTTTCCACCAGCCTTTGCTTTTGCTGATCTCCCTTTCAGCTAAGACCTTACAATTACTGTGAAACCTAGTCTGTTCCCAGCTGTGAAACACTTAAGTTTAGTGAGCATTCCCTTCTCCCCATTCTTTTAGATAAAGAACAGGAGCCCCTGATGGGTTTAATGATGAGGTGATATTTCAGACAGGTCATTGAAAGAGCTGGGGATGAAGCCAGGAATCCTGCTGTTCTAGATACATATTAAGCTTTCATTGTGGTGGCAAATTCAGTATATTCTCCAGAGTGTTAATGCTGATTGTTAATTTTAATGTAATAATGCTATTTACCTTTCACAATGTTTCATTAGCATATACTAATTATCTGTAATAATCTTTACCTATAATAGGATTTCGTTCCATACATGGATTTATTTTGGCTATGTTCACGCCTCCTCACCTCTCTTGTCTCCTTTTCAGGCCCACTGATCCCCTTCTTGCCAAATAGTCCCACTTCAGTTCATGTCTTTTTTGTGTGTGTGACCCAATAGGTTTCCTTAGGAATGTTTACAGGAGTATGCATAAGGAGTTTTTTCTCTCCCTCCTCCAATAACCATTAACTACCTACAGATCCTCAGGGATGGGTAGGGCTTTGTCAACCCCTCCCACCTCCATTACACAATATTGTCTGGGCCCTTACTACCTTTTTTCCTCAATATGAGTAACCAGGTTACAATGAATGATTTTATTTATTAAACCAGTTATTTACTCCAGGGTGTTTGTTGGTTGATTTAGTTTAGTTGTATTTATTTATTTTGTGGTTTGGTTTTAAATTTTATTTTGTTTGCCTTTTCATTGAGAATTTCATACGCGTATCTAATTTGTACATAATGTATTTTGATCACATCCATCCCTCCTTCTTCTTCCTTCAGCTTGTCTGAGTCCCCCTCAACACCCCTCTTCCAACTTCATATCTTCTCTTTTTTTTTTTTTAAGGCACCGAGTACAGTTAGAACTGTCCATATGCACATGGTATAGGCCATACACTGGAGCATGGGCAATTTGTGAGAGACCACACCCCTGAAGAAAACTGACTTCCCACCCCAGCAGCCATCAGCTGCCAATAGCTGTCATTTAGCTAGGAGACAGGATTTGTGAGCCTGTCTCCCATCCATCCTGGAATGTTGACTAGCTTAATCTTGTGCAGGTCTTATGAATGCACCTGTGAGTCATGAAGCCAACTGCCCTCTCATGTCTGAAGACACCATTTCACAGTAGTCATCCCTAACCTCTGGGTCTTAACAATGTTTCCATCCCCATTCTGTCATGTTCCCTGAGCTTGGAAGGAAGAGTTGATACAGATGTTCCATTTGGAGCTGAGCAAGAACTCCACAGAGATTTATTTCCTATAGTTTGTGTAGTTGTAAGTTTCTGTATTGACCACCACCCACTGCAGTAAGAAAGAAGTTTCCCAGATGAGGAGTGAGAGCTACACTAATATATGGGCATAAAAATAAGTGTTTAGAAAGCAATTTGTACATTTAGCAAAATAACAGAAGTAATTTCTCTCCTAAGACATACAACCTCTGACAGCACAAGTTCTTGGCCAGGTTTATAGTCACTCTAGGTTTTTTTAAAAAAGATTCATGGCAGGGATGGAGAGATGGTCTAGTGGTTAAGAGCACCGACTGCTCTTGCAGAGGACTAGGGTTCGATCCCCAGCACCCACATGGCAGCTAAGAACTGTCTGTAACTCCAATTCCAGAACTCCAGTTCCAGGGGAATCCGACACCCTCCTCTGATCTCTGAGGCATTGCATGACATGGGTGCACAGACCTACATGCACACAGTATATTCATACACATAAAAAATAAATAAAATTGCCGGGCATGGTGGCACATGCCTTTAATCCTGGCACTTGGGAGGCAGAGGCAGGTGGATCTTTGTGAGTTCAAGGCCAGCCTGGTCTACAGGGTGAGTTCCAGGACAGCTGGGGCTACAGGGAGACCCTGTCTCAAAAAGACAATAAATAAATAAATAAATAAATAAATAAATAAATAAATAAAATTAAAAAACTTAAAAAAGATTGATAGCATTGGCTTAAATAAAAAAGAGAAAAGAAAAAACAAAAAGCAAGCAAGAAATTAAAAAAAAAAGATCGATGGTTGGCCAAAGTATTAAATTATAAAAGTATCAACTTTTAATCATGTACCTTAATTTTCAGCAAAGATTGAATTATTAAATTATTAAATAAACATTAAGGTCGTATAGACATGGGGCTGAAGAGATGGCCCAGTGGTTAAAAGCACATACGGCTCTTCCAGAGGACCTGAGTTCCATTTTCAGCGCACCCATCAAGGGGCTCACAACCACCTATAACTCCAGCTCCAGGGAGAGCTGATGCCTCTGGCCTCCGATGGCATCTGCAGTCACATATACACACCCCACAAAGACACACATCCATAAGAAGAGTTTAAAACTAAAACAGATTTTTTTTGGTCTTTTTCAGACAGGGTTTCCCTGTAGTCCCAGCTGGCCTGGAACTCACTATGTAGACAACATTGGCCTTGAACTCACAGAGATCACCTACCTCTGCCTCCCAAGTGTTGGGGTCCAAGGCATGCCCCACCACACCCAGCTAAAATTAATCTTTTTTTTAGCCAGTAGTGTAGACCCAAGCATGGTGGTCATGTCTTTAATCCCAGCACTTGGGAGACAGAGGCAGGTGGACTTCTGTGAGATCAAGGCCTATCTGATCTACATAGGGAGTTCCAGACCAGCTGGGACTACAGGGAGATCCTGTCTCAAAAAAAAAAAAAAAAAAAAAAAATCAAAAAGTTGTATAGACAACTGGAAATCATCAGTTATTGTGTTTTTGTGCTTGTTCAGGTCCATTTTTTACAACGTAAACAGTAATATATTTAAAATTATGAAACAAGGCTGCTTTTAACCCCTGTAGTCAGGAGGCAGGGCAGTAGGATCTCAGTGAGATCAAGGGCAGGCTGGTCTACATAAGGAGTACCATGGAGGCAGGGGTACTGAGAGAACCTGTCTCAAAAAAATTTTTTTAATAATTAATTAAAACCAAGATAGCTCAGAGGTTAAAAGACCTGGCTGTTCTTACAGAACACCTGGATTTGAATCCCAACACCTACATGGCTGCTAACAACTGTTTGTAACTCCAGTTCCAGAGAATTTAACACCCTCTTCTGTCCTCCTCAGGCACTGCAGGACATGGGTGCACTTACATACATGCAGGCATAGCACTCATACACATAAAATTAAAAAAAAAAAAGTAATGCAACCATATTTCAGGATCTATAATACCATTTTGTTCATTTTGGTTTTGTTGGGGGTTTTTTTATATGTATTTATTTGGGGGATGTTGTTTCCATCCACCATGTGGGTTCCAGGGATCAGACTCAGGTTGACAGGCTTGCTAGCCCTTCTTATTACTGTTTTTCCTTGTTTTTTCAAGACACAGGCTCTTACTCTGTAGCCCAGGTTGATCTTCAACTCATGATAATTGTGAGATGCCACACCCAGCTCAGGTTCTGTCATATTTAATACAATTGAAATAATATTGGTGTGACTGAGAAAGAAATTATATAAGTGTTGGATGAATTTCATGACAGACCATGTAGTGGGCTATCCAGAATGTGTCAGAACTGGCTTCCATTGGCACTGGGAAACTTCACTTAGCAGCAGATGGAGCTGGGCCTGCAGAAGATCTTCAGCAAGTGTCATGGGCTATCCAGCATGTGACAGACTGACCTCCCTTTTGGCACTTACTTAGCAGCAGATGGAGCCATCCCTGTAGTAGATCATCAGCAAGTGAACTGAGATGCCCTTGGGAAGAGGGCTTTTGTCAGCCACCCTCTGCTCCTTCCTACTCCATGAAGATTTTGGAAGAAGCTTTAGGATATTTCTTTTTTTTTTAATTTTTAAAAAAATTTTATTTATTTATTTATTTTGTTATGTATATGAATGTACTGTCTGCATGTAGGTTTGTGCACCCGTGTCGTGCAATGCCGCGGAAGTCAGAAGAGGGTCTCGGATTCCCCTGGAACTGGAGTTCTCCTGGAATTGGAGTTCTAGACGGTTCTCAGCCGCCATGTGGGTGCTGGGGATTGAACCCGGGTCCTCTGCAAGAGCAGTCAGCGCTCTTAACTGCTAGGCCATCTCTCCAGCCCCTAGGATATTTCTTTTTATGAGGCAGAATTATTGTTGTTTGTTGTTTTGTTTTAAATGGCATGTTTTTTATTCTTTGACAATTTCATGCATGCTAACAATGTATCTTGGTCATATGCACATCCAACTTCTCCCTTCCATTCCCCCTAGATAATCCCAAGGAGGTAGGGTTAAATAAAAGATTAAGAGAAAGATGCCGGGCGTGGTGGCGCATGCCTTTAATTCTAGCACTCAGGAGGCAGAGCCAGGTGGATCTTTGTGAGTTCAAGGCCAGCCTGATCTACAGAGCGAGTTCCAGGCCAGGTGGGACTACAGGGAGACCCTGTCTCAAAAAGACACACACAAAAAAAAAAAGAGAAAGAGAGGCTAGAGCTGGCTAGATGGTTCAAAGGGCAAAGGTATCTTTTTCCAGGCCTGAAGGCCCAAGTTCTAGCTCCAGGATACACATGGTAGAAAGAAAGAACCACCTTCTAAAATTTGTTCTTGAACTCCACTCACACGCAGTGGTATGTGAGTTGTTACACACATACATAAATAATTAAAAAA
>VZQC01001447.1:20793-70889 GCA_009823505.1 Rhizomys pruinosus
AAAAAAAAAAAAAAAAAATCAAAAAGTTGTATAGACAACTGGAAATCATCAGTTATTGTGTTTTTGTGCTTGTTCAGGTCCATTTTTTACAACGTAAACAGTAATATATTTAAAATTATGAAACAAGGCTGCTTTTAACCCCTGTAGTCAGGAGGCAGGGCAGTAGGATCTCAGTGAGATCAAGGGCAGGCTGGTCTACATAAGGAGTACCATGGAGGCAGGGGTACTGAGAGAACCTGTCTCAAAAAAATTTTTTTAATAATTAATTAAAACCAAGATAGCTCAGAGGTTAAAAGACCTGGCTGTTCTTACAGAACACCTGGATTTGAATCCCAACACCTACATGGCTGCTAACAACTGTTTGTAACTCCAGTTCCAGAGAATTTAACACCCTCTTCTGTCCTCCTCAGGCACTGCAGGACATGGGTGCACTTACATACATGCAGGCATAGCACTCATACACATAAAATTAAAAAAAAAAAAGTAATGCAACCATATTTCAGGATCTATAATACCATTTTGTTCATTTTGGTTTTGTTGGGGGTTTTTTTATATGTATTTATTTGGGGGATGTTGTTTCCATCCACCATGTGGGTTCCAGGGATCAGACTCAGGTTGACAGGCTTGCTAGCCCTTCTTATTACTGTTTTTCCTTGTTTTTTCAAGACACAGGCTCTTACTCTGTAGCCCAGGTTGATCTTCAACTCATGATAATTGTGAGATGCCACACCCAGCTCAGGTTCTGTCATATTTAATACAATTGAAATAATATTGGTGTGACTGAGAAAGAAATTATATAAGTGTTGGATGAATTTCATGACAGACCATGTAGTGGGCTATCCAGAATGTGTCAGAACTGGCTTCCATTGGCACTGGGAAACTTCACTTAGCAGCAGATGGAGCTGGGCCTGCAGAAGATCTTCAGCAAGTGTCATGGGCTATCCAGCATGTGACAGACTGACCTCCCTTTTGGCACTTACTTAGCAGCAGATGGAGCCATCCCTGTAGTAGATCATCAGCAAGTGAACTGAGATGCCCTTGGGAAGAGGGCTTTTGTCAGCCACCCTCTGCTCCTTCCTACTCCATGAAGATTTTGGAAGAAGCTTTAGGATATTTCTTTTTTTTTTAATTTTTTAAAAAATTTTATTTATTTATTTATTTTGTTATGTATATGAATGTACTGTCTGCATGTAGGTTTGTGCACCCATGTCGTGCAATGCCGCGGAAGTCAGAAGAGGGTCTCGGATTTCCCTGGAACTGGAGTTCTCCTGGAATTGGAGTTCTAGACGGTTCTCAGCCGCCATGTGGGTGCTGGGGATTGAACCCGGGTCCTCTGCAAGAGCAGTCAGCGCTCTTAACTGCTAGGCCATCTCTCCAGCCCCTAGGATATTTCTTTTTATGAGGCAGAATTATTGTTGTTTGTTGTTTTGTTTTAAATGGCATGTTTTTTATTCTTTGACAATTTCATGCATGCTAACAATGTATCTTGGTCATATGCACATCCAACTTCTCCCTTCCATTCCCCCTAGATAATCCCAAGGAGGTAGGGTTAAATAAAAGATTAAGAGAAAGATGCCGGGCGTGGTGGCGCATGCCTTTAATTCTAGCACTCAGGAGGCAGAGCCAGGTGGATCTTTGTGAGTTCAAGGCCAGCCTGATCTACAGAGCGAGTTCCAGGCCAGGTGGGACTACAGGGAGACCCTGTCTCAAAAAGACACACACAAAAAAAAAAAAGAGAAAGAGAGGCTAGAGCTGGCTAGATGGTTCAAAGGGCAAAGGTATCTTTTTCCAGGCCTGAAGGCCCAAGTTCTAGCTCCAGGATACACATGGTAGAAAGAAAGAACCACCTTCTAAAATTTGTTCTTGAACTCCACTCACACGCAGTGGTATGTGAGTTGTTACACACATACATAAATAATTAAAAAATTTTTTTTAGCTATGTCTGGTGGCGTACGCCTTTAATCCCAGCACTCAGTAGGCAGAGGCAGGACAATCTCTATGAGTTCAAGGCCAGCCTGGTCTACAGAGCAAGCTCCAGGCCAGCTTGGACTAAAGGGAGACTCTGTCTCAAAAAGACAAAAAATAATTTTTTTTTAAAGAAAAAAATGCACTAAGGAAAAAGTAAGACTTTTTAGGTGTGGGCTTCTCAGAGAAGAGTCCTGGAAAACGAGGCCTGTCCGGTTGTGGGTGTGGACTCCTCAACAGAGTGGAGAGCTTTGGGTTCTGTTTTTGTCTTGTTTTGAGGCCCAGGGTTGTCTCAAGCCCTGTAACCCTAAGGCAACCTTGAACTTTTTGGTTCTCCTGCCTCCCCCTCCTTCCCAAGTACACCACACGCTGGTTTATGTGGTGCTGGGCACTGAACCCAGGGCTTCCTCTATGTTAGGTTAGTATTCTATCAGCTGAGGTATATCCACAGTCCCAGAACTTTTTAGAAGTACCCTAAAGTTTTGAAATAGGAAAAAAATTATGAATTTGGAGGTCCCTTGTACTTTATAACTAAACAAAATAAGTCATTGAAATCAGCCCCTTGGTAATAAAGGTACTGTAAGTCTTTAGAATCAAACCTTTTTTTTTTTTTTTTTTTTTNCATATGCACATGGTATAGGCCATACACTGGAGCATGGGCATAATTTGTGAGAGGCCACACCCCTGAAGAAAACTGACATCCACCCCAAGGCAGCCATCAGCTGCCAAGATCTGTCATTTAGCTAGGAAGACAGTATTTTGTGCGCCTGTCCCCATCCATCCTGGAATGTTGACTAGGCTTCATCTTGTGCAGGTCTTATGAATGCACCTGTGAGTCATGAAGCCAACTGCCCTCTCATGTCGAAAGACCACCATTGTTCAGTAGTCATCCATAACTCTGGCTTAACATTTTTCCATCCCATTTCTTCATGTTCCCTGAGCTTGGAAGGAAGAGTTGATACACTGTTCCATTTGGAGCTGAGCAAGAACTCCACAGAGATTTATTTCCTATAGTTTGTGTAGTTGTAAGTTTCTGTATTGACCACCACCCACTGCAGTAAGAAAGAAGTTTCCCAGATGAGGAGTGAGAAGCTTACACTAAATCTATGGGCATAAAAATAAGTGTTTAGAAAGCAATTTGTACATTTAGCAAAATAACAGAAGTAATTTCTCTCCTAAGACATACAACCTCTGACAGCACAAGTTCTTGGCCAGGTTTATAGTCACTCTAGGCTTTTTAACCAAGATCATGCAGGGATGGGGAGCGATGGTCTAGTGGTTAAGAGCACCGACTGCTCTGCAGATGACTGGGTTCGATCCCCCAAGCACCCACATGGTCCGCCTAGAAACTGTCTGTAACTCCAATTCCAGAACTCCAGTTCCAGGGGAATCCGACACCCTCCTCTGATCTCTGAGGCATGCATGACAGGGTCCAGACCTACATGCCCACAGTATATTCATACACATAAAAAATAAATAAAATTGCCGGGCCTGGTGGCACACCTGTCTTTAATCCTAGCCACTTGGGAGGCAGCGGCAGGTGGAATTCTTTGTGAGTTCAAGGCCGCCTGGTCTACCGGTGAGTTCCAGGGACAGCTGCGGGCTTACCGGGAAGATCCCAGTCTCAAAAAGACATAAATAAATAAAATAAATAAATAAAAAATAAATAAATAAAAATTAAAAAAACTAAAAAAGAAAAAAAAAAAAAAAAAAAAAAAAAACAGAGAAAAGAAAAAACAAAAAAGAAGCAATAAATAAAAAAAAAAAACTCATGGTCTGGCCAAAGTATTAATTATTAAAAAGTGATAACTTTTAATCATGTTACCTTAATTTTCAGCAAAGATTGAATTATTAAATTATTAAACAATAAACTTAAGGTCGTATTTAGACATGGGTCTTGAGAGAGAGATGGCCAGTGGTTAAAAAAAGCACATACGGCTCTTCCAGAGGACCTGAGTTTCCTTTTCCGAGCACCCATCAAGGGGCTTACAACCACCTATAAACTCCAGCTCCAGGGAGAGCTGCTGCCTCTGGCCTCCGATGGCATCTGCAGTCACATATACACCCCCCACAAAGGACACACATCCATAAGGAAGGAGTTTAAAATAAAACAGATTTTTTTTGGTCCTTTTCAGACAGGGTTTCCCCTGTAGTCCCAGCTGGCTCTTGGAACTCCACTATGTAGGACAAAAATGTTGGCCTGTAACTCACAGAGATCACCTACCTCTGATCCCAAGTGTTGGGTCCAGGGCATGTCCCCACCACACCCAGCTAAAATTAATCTTTTTTTTAGCCAGTAGTGTAGACCCAAGCATGGTGGTCATGTCTTTTAATCCCAGCACTTGGGGAACAAGAGGCAGGTGGACTTCTGTGGAATCAGGGCCTATCTGATCTACATAGGGACGTTCCAGACCAGCTGGGACTACAGGGAGGATCCTGTCTCAAAAAAAAAAAAAAAAAAAAAAATCCACCCAAAAAGTTGTATAGACAACTGGAAATCATCCATTTATTTTGTTTTTGTGCTTGTTTTCAGGTCCATTTTTACAACGTAAACAGTTAATTTATTAAAAATTATGAAAACAAGGCTGCTTTTTAACCCCTGTAGTCCAGGAGGGCAGGAAGTAGGATCTCTGTGAGCTCAAGGGCAGGCTGGTCTACATAAGGAGTACCATGGAGGAAGGGGTACTGAAGAGAACCTGTCTCAAAAAAATTTTTTTAATAATTAATTAAACCAGATTAGCTCAGAGGTTAAATTACAAGGAAACTGGCTTTTCTTACAGAACACCTGGATTTGAATCCCAAACACCTACATGGCTGTAAACAACTGTTTGTTAACTCCATTTCCAGCGAATTTAACACCCTCTTGTCCTCCTCAGGCCGGCCTGGACATGGTACACTTACATACCATGCAGGCATAGCACTCATACACATAAAATTAAAAAAACAAAGTAATCAACCAATTTCAGGATCTATAATACCATTTTGTTCATTTTGGTTTGTTGGGGTTTTTTATATGTATTTATTTGGGGGATGTTGTTTCCATCACCATGTGGGTTCAGGGATCAGACTCAGGTTGACAGGCTTGCAGCCATTATTATTTACTGTTTTCCTTGTTTTTTAAGACCACCGGCTCTACTCTGTCGCCCAGGTGATCTTCAACTCATGGGTTGATCTTACTGGTGAGATGCCACACCCAGCTCAGGTTCTGTCATATTTAATACAATTGAAATAATATTGGTGTGACTGGAAAGAATTACTATAAGTCGGTTTGGCTGCAATTTCATGACAGCACCATGTAGGCGTGGGCTGCAATCCAGCCTGTAAGTCAAGAAAAAACGGGCTTCCATTAGGCACTGAATGAGGGGAAACTGTCACAGTGACACAATGGGACGGGCCTGCAGAAGATCTTCAGCAAGTGTCATAGGGCTATCCGCATTTGACAGACTGACCTCCACAATTTATGGCACTTACAAGATTAGCCAGTATGGAGCCATCCCTAGTAGTACAGAATATCATACAGCAAGTGACATGAGATGCCTTGGGGAAAGTGAGCAGATTTTGATCGCCCCCATATCTTGCTAAAAACCATATCCGCTAACCATAGCATTTGAAGAAAACTTTTAGTGATATTTCTTCTTTTTTTTTAATTTTAATGAAAATTTTATTTATTATGTTATTTGTCTGTATGTGACATAAGTGTGACTAGTCGGCATGTAGCATTTTGCACCCATGTCGTGCAATGCCGCGGAAGTCCGAGAAGCGGTCTGCGGATTTCCCTGACACTGGAGGTAGTCTCCTGGCATTGGAGTATCTAAAGACGTGTTCCACCGCCATGTGGGTGGCTGGGATTGACCCGAGGTCCTCTGCAAGAGCGTCAAAGCGCTGCTTAACCTGCTTAGAGCAAGACCCTCTATCACCACTAGGGATAATTTCTATTTTATGAGGCAGATTTGTTGTTTGTGTTTAGTTGGGTTTTAAAATCTGGTGCATGTTTTTTGTTCTTTGGACCAATTTCCTTTATGCATACACAATGTATATCTTGGTCACTATGCACAATCCAACTTCTCCCTTCCATTGCCCCAGATGAAATCCCAAGGAGGGTGGCGGTATAAACAAAAAGCTTAATAGATAAGCAAGTTCGCGTCGTGGGTGGGCGCTAAGCCTTTAAGTTCTAGCAACTTCAGGAGGCCAGAGCCAGTGGATCTTATGTGAGTTCAAGGCCCAGCCTGATCTACAGACGTCGTTCCAGGCCAGTTGGGACGACAGGAGAGACACGCCTTCAAAAGACACACAGGAAAAAAAAAAAGAGTAAAGAGAGGCTAAGAGCTGGCTAGATGGTTCAAAGGGCAAAGCTATCTTTTTCCGGCCCTGAACAGACCAGGATTTAGCTGGCACAACAGGGAAGTACACATGGTAGCAAAGAAGAACCACCATTCTAAAATTGTTCTTGAAACAGTCACAAACTCACAACCACTGGTATGTGAAGTTGTACACCATGACATAAATAAAATTAAAAACAAAAAAAAATGTTTTTTTAGCTATGTCTGGTGAGCAGCACGCCTTTATCCCCTAGCACTCGTGGCAGAGGCAAGGACAATCTCTATGAGTTCAAGGCCGGCACTGGTCTACAGCAAAGCTCCAAAAAACCCAGGCCAGCTGGATTCCTCAATAGTGAGAGACTCTGTACCGTCAAAAAGACAAGAAAAATAAGGTTTTTTTTTAAAGAAAAAAAAGCAACTAAGAAGAAAAGTAAGGACTTTCATATGTGTGGGCTTCTCAGAGAGAGAGATCCTGGAGAAACAGAGGACCTGTCCGGTATGGTGGAGTTGTGGACTCCATCAACGAGGAGTGGAGGCTAGTATGGGTCTGTTTTTGAGGGGGTCTTGTTTTGGATGCCCAGTGGTGTGGGTCTCGAAATCCCGGTAGACACCTAAGGGCATAAACACCTGTGAATTTGTGGTTCTCTCCTCGCCTGTCCGTCCCTTCCTTCCCAAGGGTCCCACACGTAGAAAGGGCTGCAGAAGGCCACAAGAGAGCTGTTAGTAATGCTGATGAACTGCAGTGCTCCTTAGTGTTAGGTTTAAAGTATTCTATCAGCTGAGGTATAATCCACAGTCCCAGAACTTTTTAGAAGTACCCTAAAGTTTGCAAGTGGAACAAAAATTACTGAAAATTTATTGGAAGGGTCCCTTGTACTTTATATAACGTAAACAAAATAAGTCATTGAACATCAGCCCCTTGGTAATAAAGGTACTGTAAGTCTTTAGAATCCACTCTTTGTTTTTTTTTTTTTTTTTTTGGGACGGGTCTCCCTGTAGCTCCAGGCTGGCCTGGGAACTCAGATTCTCCTGCCTCTACCTCCTGAGTGCTGGCATTAAAGGCATGTGCCACGATGCCCAGAAAGAATCAAACCATTTTTATATTGAATATTCATCTTTTATTTATTACTTTTTTTCTTTTTCTTTTTTTAAATATTCATCTCTTTTAAAAATAATCCCAGGATTTGGGAAGATGAAGCTAGAAAACCATCCATTTGACCCTAACCTGGGCTGCATAGTGAGTTCTAGGCCAATCTGGAGGACTCTGTCTCAGAAAAACAAAAGTAAATTAAATTAAATTTTAAAAATATCAGTACAGGGGCTGGAGAGATGGCCCTAGCAGTTAAGAGCACCAACTGCTCTTGCAGAGGACCCAGGTTCGATCCCCAGCACCCACATGGCAGCCGAAGAACCATCTTTAAAAACTCCAGTGCCAGGGAATCCAACGCCCTCTGCTGACTGCCAAGGTCGCATGACACAGGGGCACGACCTGGCATGGCAGACAGTACATACACACAAAAAAAATAAATGAAAACTAAAAAAAATCAGTACAACATATAGGTAATGGACTATCAAAATAGGAATTCTTCAGAGTAATGTTTTTTTGGGTTGTGTTGTTGGTGGGGGGATGTGTTGTTACTGTTTGTTTGTTTTTGCTCATTTTGAGACAGGGGTCTCATGCTATCCCAACTGGCCTGTAACTCACTCCGTAGAGCAGGCTGGCCTTGAACTCAGAGATCCGCCTGCCTCTGCCTCCCACGTGCTGGGATTAAAGACGTGTGCCACCGCACCAGGCTAGAGTAATGTTTTATTCCTTGATTTTAACCTGGTTTAACTGAAGATCCAGTGGGACAGCAGTCTTTCTGTTTCTGGCTAAGCTTGGTTGGCATCCAGCTCTCACTCTTTTTTTATGAAGATTTATTTTATTTTATTTATTTATTATTTATGTGTATGAATGTATTGTCTGCATGTAGGTCTGTTCACCCGTGTCATGCAATGCTGCGGAGGTCAGAAGACGGCGTCAGATTCCCCTGGAACTGGAGTTCTGGAATTGGAGTTACAGATGGTTCTCTCACTCTTATCTCTTCCTGTTCTGTTTTCCTTTTTGTCTGCATTTCAGTCTCCTTTCCTTGTCACCTCTTGTATCCTGAATTTGTGGTCTCTCTTTAGGGAAACTGACATTGTTTCTGGGCACTTGGAGTAGAGCCTGAGACCTGGTGCTCTCTAGCTTGTTTGTCTTGCCAACCCAGTTTTCACTATCACTTGGCAGCACTGAAGTCTGAAACTCAGAAACTGTGACCAACTAGCCTGTGATGAAAGTGTTATCTGTCCTATTATTTTTGGCTGATTGAATTTTTAACATTTTCGAATGACTGCTTTATATAATCTACCTTCAGTATGACTGTATGAGTTCCAGCTCTCCACCTCTTAAACTTTTACATATGGTTACGTTTAGCCCTTGCAGAGTCATACTTTTGTGTTGTATTTTAGATACCAGAATTCAAATTTTACATGCTGTATTAGTCACTTCTCTTTTGCTGTGATAGAACCACCATGACCAAGGGAACTTATAAAGAGTTTATTTTAGCTTTGGTTGACAGTTCCAGGGGAGTTAGTGTCCATCATGGCGGGAGGGGAACATGATGGCAGGAAGTGCCCAACCAGTAGCAGAAAGCTTCACATATTCAAGCGGGCACAGGAAGCAGAGAGAATGACTAGAAATTGGCAAGACTTTTAAAATTCTCTAAACCCACCCCCTAGCTTCCTCCAGCATGGCCACATCTTCTAAGACCTCCCAAAACAGTGCCACCAACTAATGTTCCCATACTTAGAGCCGATGGGGGACATTCTCATTCAAACCACCACACATGCTATCTAAGAAATTTTATTTAGTTTTCATTTCTAGTTTCTTTGAGACAGGATCTCACATAGCCCAGAGTGGCCTCAAACTTTGTGTGAAGCTTGAAATGACCCAATCTCCTCCTACCTTCACCTCCCAAGCACTAGATTATAGGCAAGAAATGTTTAAAGGACTGCTAGCTAGTATTTGAGGTGCTCGTTGTCCGCCTTTGACCCGGTATTACTCTTCACCCTGAATCCTAAAGGCTGAACCCATCTCCTACTTCTTTCTCCAGACGGCGAAATCACAGATGTTAGCAATCATACTTCGCTATTTGGAAATAGTGTATGAGTAGTAGTGTAACCAATGATTCTTAATTTGTTTAAAGCATTTGTGAAATTAAAAAACACAGCTGTTCTTTCAACTTGCCATTTAATATACTAATACTTTCATAATAGCAATCTTTTCAGCAGGGTATATCATGTAGCCTAGACTGGACTGAAACTAATGGCTGAGGATGCCTGTGAACTTCTCATCTCCTGCTTCTACCTCCCAAGAGCTGGGGATAACAAGCCCAGCTTACGGGCGGTGGAACACGCCTGTAATCCCAGCACTTGGGAGGTGAAAGCTGGAGGATTAGAAGTTCAAGGTTAACCTTGTCTACATAGTGTGTTTCAGGCCAGCCTGGGCTACATGAAACTCTGCCTCCTACCCCACCCCCAACCAATTATTATTGTTGTTGTCATGTTTCTGTGCTGGGGAAATAGCAAGTACTCTGTCACCAAGCTATGTCCACAGCTCTCAACTAATTATGAATAGTGATTGACCTTAATAAAACATGCTTAAACACACATAAGTCATCTAGTGAATCTTTTTTGAGATAGGGTTTTACTATGTAGCCCTGGCTTTGTGGAACTCATTTTGTAAAGCAGACTGGCCTCAAACTCATAGAAATGCACTTTCTTTTTTATTTTTTTTTTGTTACAGTGTGGCTGGACGTGGTGGCACACACTTTTATTTTTTATTTATTTATTTATTTTTGTATGTGTATGAGTGTATTGTCTGCATGTAGGCTTGTGCACCCGTGTCATGCAATGCCACGGAGATCAGAAGAGGGTGTCGGATTCCCCTGGAACTGGAGTTCTCCTAGAATTGGAGTTACAGACGGTTCTTAGCCACCATGTGGGTGCCGGGGATCAAACCTGGGTCCTCTGTAAGAGCGGTCGGTGCTCTTAACCGCTAGGCTATCTCTCCACCCCCCCAGAAATGCACTTTCTCTGTTCTTTGAGTACTGGGATTAAAGACATGTGCTATAATGCCTGGCCTCATCTGTTAAACTTTAATAAACTAATCTTTTATGTTTTTCCTTTTGGTGGGGGGGTGGTATTTGGGAGTTTTGTTTTATTTTTTGTTGTTTGTTTGTTTGTTTTTAAAGACAAGGTCTCCCAGGGCTGGAGAGATGGCTCAGTGGTTTAAGAGTACTGGCTGCCCTTGCAGAGGACCCAGGTTCAATTCCCAACACCCACATGGTGGCTAACAACCATCCATAAATCCAGTTCCATGCATCTAATGCTCTCTTCTGACCTTCAAGGACCTTGCACAACACAGGTGCATCTACCTACAAGCAAGCAGTATACTCGTATACATAAAATAATAAATAAAATAAAATATTTTTTAAAAGACAGGGTCTCCCTTTAGCCCTAGCTGGCCTGGACTCACTATGTAGACTAGGCTGGCTTCGAACTCCAGTCTTCTTGCCTCACTCTCTCAAGTTATGAGATTACAGGTATGAGCCACCACATCCAGTGCCTTCTTTATTTTTTTTTATTTTGTGCATATTAGTATATTGCCTGTATGTAAGTTTGCCTGTGTCATGCAGTGCCTGTGGAGGTCAGAAGAGGACATTGGATTCCCTTGGAATTGGAGTTAAGGACAGTTGTTAGCTGCCATGTGGGTGCTGGGAACTGAACCTGGGTGGTCTGCAATAGCAGCCAGTGCTCTTAACTGCTGAGGCATCTCTCTAGCCCCTCAGTAGCCTTTTTTACTGGTGGATACCTTTATGTATAGTTACAAATTTCAAGATTGTATTAACTTTGACAGTGTCTTGGATGCAGCTCTGGTATTACTATCACACATAATGTATCCTCTCTATTAAAATCACATTCTTTTTTTTTTTTTTTTAGCAGTGCCACCCTGGATTTTATTCAGTAGGTAGTTACAGTAGTGTTCTTGAGCTAGCTCACATACTAGGGCCTAGAGTCACATTCTTTAGTGAAGTGAGGTTTTTTTAGAGCATTTATGTGAGTTATCTCAAATTTGTATTAGACTTCTGACTGCATAGATAGTTTGAAGCTGAGCATTTTGATAATTAACGTGTGTATACTGTGGAGAACTGGCACATAACATTTTTATATTTAAAATATCTTTTCTAAAGATTTTTGCAAAACTATAAAGTTCACAGAACCTTCAGGTTACTTTTATATAATAAGCAGTTTGCTTCATGTGGCATCTTTGTTGTTTCTTTTTTTTTTTTTTTTATTAACACAGAGAAACTTCACTGGCCTGAGCAAGAACTTGCTAAGAAGTCTATTCTATATGCTGAAGAGGCATTGATCATTGATGGCAAGAGAAGCTTTTCACAGTTGCCGCCCTCTGGAGTTCTAAAGGACACTTTCACAACTGGAACCAGTAGTTACAATGTCCTGCTACAAAGCAAGGAAGAAAAAAAGCACCATTCACAAAAGCAGTTTTCCTCTACCTCCTCCAAAAGATGTAGAAAGCCCAGCAAACCTCCTAGTTCCTCTCGTAGTAAAGATCCTCACAGGATGACAGCTGTGGTGCCTATGACAAACAGTGGTACTTGGTACTGCCTGGACAGGCAGTCTGATTTTGTCACTAGTTCAGTGTCAAGTCCTGTAATGTTCACACATGGTATCTCTGTTACAGGGAACAGCATAGTACTGCCACCTAAACCGAAAAGCAAGGTCAAACAACGCCACTCCACCCCCGTTCCAAAGCTGAAGCAGCAGCCTCAGCTCTGCAGAAGCTTTGAAAAAGGAGATGACTTTTCTGGAAAGAAATTGTGTATATTGACTGCTATAAAGCCAGCTAACTTGGAGAAAGAAAAACTGAAGTTCTTCAAGTCTGACTGTACTTACAATCCTCAGTTTGAGTATGCCAATTCTACCCTGCAGAGTGTGTTAGCCAAGCACAGCAATGCCTCTGACCGATTTCTTAAGCAGGTAAAAAATGGCACTTCTCTAGTAGTAGTTCATCTTTATGTAGCTATAGCAGTTACTGTCATTTTATAAGCAAAAAGAGATAGCTGAAAATCCTATCTAATTAACGCCTGCTGAGGACCCGTAGAAATTCGGTAAAGGATCCCCAGGTAAGTGTGTGAGAACTACACATTAGACTTCTCAGAATCTCCAAGGAACCACACACTGTGTCTTCTGTGACTAGAAGCATTATACATGGGAAATGTTTCTGATTCTATGTTTACAATTGAGCAGTTCTGAACTTGTGGCTCATTAGCTAGTCCACAGATGAGGATTAGGTAGACCACACTGTTTTTGTGTGTCAACCTTTTTTCCCTTGAGGTACTGGGGATCAATCCAAGATTTTGTGCATGCTAAGCAAGTGTTCTACCACTGTACCATATCCCATAGACACACACACACACACACACACACACACGCACATACACACAAGAATGGGAGGGCCTTTTGTAGCCCAGGCTAGCCTTAAACTCACAATACAGCCAAGGATGACCTTAAACTGATCTTCCTTCTTCTACCTCACAAGTGCCAGGATTGGGCTCACCAGATAAGAGGCACCTGCTGTCAAGAGTGACAACTTGAGTTAGGTAAATATATGAACTCATAAATAAAATGTGAGTACTAGGATTGAAGAAGTGTACTGTCATACCCAACTAAAGGTTATTTAAATTCTTAAAATAATTTAAAACATGCTGTTTATTTTCTTTGTTAAGAGAAATCTTTTTCTCTTGCCTTCATATTTTTCAGGGAATATTCATTTAAAATTTTTTTTACAAGATTTCAGATAGCCTGCCTTGTCTAGAATTCCTGGTTTGGAGAAAGACGACTTTGATCTTCTGTTCGTCCTGCCTCCACCTGCAGAGTGTGGGGAGTGCAGGCATGCTCCACCATGCCTAGTTCATGCCATGCTAAGGATCAAACCCTGGGTTTCATGTGTGCAAAGGAAGCACTCTGCCAGCTGAGCTGCATCCCAGCCCTGGTTTGCTGTTCTTTTCATTGCATTCCTCTGTCAGCAACTGTTCTTGTGACCCTTTTTGTAGAAAAGATAATTAAACAGAGTTTCATAAATTCAAATTAATAATCACAAAAACTGTTTACTTTTCTTTCCTTCCCTCTCAGTGCTGAAAATGCTGCCTGAGGTTTCTTTACCAATGTTCTTTTTTTGTAATACAGAACACAAGTTTGTTGATCACTCTCACACAAGGCCATGCTACTCCTCTGTGTTATTCCAAGTTTTGTGTGTGTGCTGTCAAAGCAAGCACTATTTACCAGCATTGTTTAATGTGAAGCCTAGTACATAACATCCCTGTGCATTGTAAATAGAGTCCTCGCCATTAAATCAAATCCAACATTCTCTGGTTTCCCAGGACGGTAGTTGGGGAGCATCAGCAGCCCCTAGATCAAAAATTGGTACTACACAGCCTGTGGCTTTACAGTCTTTAACCAAGTTCCAGCTGCAGGTGACTAAACGTGGACTTAGATAGCTATTTCCCAATAGCACCAGCACTCCTACTGGCATGCACCTCAAATACCACAACTAGGGAAGTGTTCTCTATTCCAGAGCTACTTTTAAGCCACTTTGGTCAAATGAAAGAAAAGTCAGAAAACATGGGAAAATATGCTTGAAATCCTATTGAGGGTTCGATGATGCTGTACGTCCTCCCCCTGCTCAGCCCTGAAGCTGCACCTTTGGGACTGGTCTCCAGGACTCAGCAGCAGTCTCATGAGCTTCTAAGGCACTCTGCACTGCTGCCGGAAGTGACTCTGGCCCTCTTCAGTGCAGACTGGTAGAGTGATGCCTGTCAAAGTGGAGCAGGCAGCACTCACACTCTAGCCGGCCCCAGTGGTCTCTGCAGCAGTGCCAAAGAGTTCACGACTCAGGTATTTTTGTTTTGTTTTGTTTTGTTTTGTCTCTGTACAGTAGATTCCTCAGGAGACACTCAGGCCATCGGAGTGATATAAAGCATCCATTATGGGCGGAATGGTGCAAAATGTCAGTCAGTGTAATACCTGCTGAACCCTGCCAAGCCAAATGCTGGAGGCTGTGGTAGCCTCAGTTTCTATACTCCTGGCTATGTTTAAACTTGACAGAAACTGAGAATCTGTTTTCTCCCTTCCCTCCCTCTTTTCTCTCTTTCCCTCTTCTCCCTTTCTCCTTACTTGATTTCTTTTGTTTTGTTCTGTCTTTTGGTTTCAGGGACTTTGTTTTGTTTCTGTGTATTGAACAGGGTCTTATTCTTAGTGCTACCCCTGAACTCACAGCAGTCCTCCTGCCTCAGCCTCCCAAGTGCTGGGATTACAGGTATGTACCACCATTCATATATATATATAGTGGGGGTTGGGGGGTGCTGAGGGGGCTGGAGATATAGCCCAGTGGTTAAGAGCACTGGCTGCTATTGCAGAGGACCCAGGTTCAATTCCCAGCACCCACACAGCAGCTAATAGCCATTTGTAGCTCAAGTTCCAGGGCATCCAGTGCCCTCTTCTGACCTCCAGGGGCATTGAATGATATGGGTGCGCTTACACATATGCACACAATATACTCATAACATATAAAATAAAAATAATAAAGTTAAAAATGTATATAGTGTCCTGAGGATTGGGCTCAGGGTTCCTTCATGCTAAGCAAGCATTCTACCAACTGTCTCTAGCCCTATTTTCTTTCTATCCCCACCTCCCATCTTTTTGAGACAGGGTCTCCCCGTAGTTCCAGCTGGCCTGGAACTTACTGTGTAGACCAGCCTGGCCTTGAACTAACAGAGATCTTCCTACCTCTGCCTCCCTAGTGCACCACCATGCCCAGCTAGTCCCTACTTTCTTTAAAATTACAAAGAAATTAGAAGTAAAACACCTTTATTAGATGACGTCCTAACAAAATTTCTTTAAGGCTAAGAATTGAAAATATTTTATCCCTACAGATCATAAATTTTCAAAAAATAAAAGATAAAAAGCAAGTCTTTAAATTATACCTCTCACTAGATGACATATTTTTCTGCTTAGTAATCATGTCTTGCCTAGAAACCCTAAAGTTATAAGGCTTTCTAAAAGGCTATTTTGAGCTTACTGTGTTCCATAGAAGCTTTATGTACTACATTGGAGAAGTGTGGTAATTTCTTAACTTAATAGCAAAACAGATTTCTTACATATCAGATTTGTCTTTGAAAGCTGGACCAACATGGACATTCTTAGCTTCTCATCCCAACAGGGTCTTTCCTAGGAAGTAGCTTAAATATCTACTTGTTACTCGCAGAGATAAAGCAATAGTCTACAGTGTTGTGCTGTTTATGAATATCCTGACAGCAGTTACACCCTCATTTCCTATTCACCTTTCAATACACCCAGACGACCTCCAAACCCCAATAACACAAAACACAAGAGAAGAACCAAGGGGACCAGAAGGAATGGCTACAAATGGCATTGTCTTTCCTTGTCTGACATTTGGTGAAGGTATACTTGTATGTAGGATCTATTTTGTGAGTTCTGTGTATGTATATATCTATAGATACAATATTAATTTTTTTAATATTTGGCTATTTCTATCATAATGGGATCCTAGTCTACAATTTATGGTATGGATAACTTGATTATTGGCAAAGGCATTTTTGTTGCCTCTGGTCTCGTCTCTGTCTTCCATACTTGTCAGGGTCTTTCTTAGGTTCAGATCTGATCATGTCAATTTCCTTCCTCAAAACCTTCAAGCTTGTTCATAATTCACATTGAAACCCAAAAATCTTTTTTACATTTATTTATTTATCTTGTTGGAGGGGGGCCCTTCATTCCACAAAATATGCTTGGAGGTCAGAGAACGATTTGTAAAAATCACTTCTTTCCTTCTTCCATGCATGTCCCAGGGACTGAAATGCTTAGTGAAAAAGACCTTTATATGCTGAGCCATCTCACTGCTTCTAAGTCCAAAACCTGCAGCATGAGCCTTTCACCAGGGTCAAATCTGTACTCCCGCTGCATCTTCACAAATACCTATCATTGCACTTCTCCACTGTTAGGATTTTTTTTTTAATTAGTTTTTATTGATGCTTTGTGCATTTCATACATTTTTTCCAATTCAGTTCAGGCTTACTTCCCTTTCCCTCCCCCCCCACCCCCACCCCATCCCAGATCATGCATTCTGCCATAACTGTCCTGCATCTTTCTCTCAGTTTTTTTTTTTTTTTCATTTTTAGCTATAAGTGATAATCCATGAGTACAAGCATCCTTCATGCAAAACCTATCTGCAGGCTGTTGTGCCCAAACACCTACAGCCCCACCATCCAGTGGGGGGTGACAGGTTGTTTGTTCAATCAAGTTGATCAAATGAGTGTCCAGACTACATTGCTGTAGTTTCACCATTCACCCCAATCGCAGCCCTTACATTCTACCACACCCCCTCTTCCGCAGGTTGTTCCCTAGGCTTAGAAAAGGGGCACAGGTGGATGAGAGGTAAAACAGTCCACTCTCTCTGGAGCTGTTGACTTGGACTCTGGTCAATTCTGGCTGTTTCCTTTCATGGGCTGACAGTTTGTCCAGGAATAACCTTTCGATCCTACTAATGAAGAACAAGCAATTAGATACTGTTAGGATTTTTAAGTTTCTATTTCGTCCTTACCACTACATAATATCTCCTAAATAAATGTATTTACTTACTTCAACTCTTGCATAATGTAGCACTGTCAGTTTTATTTCCTTGTGTATCAGTGTATTGCCTGCTTATATGTAAGTGCACATGTGTGGTGAAATTCCATTGGCAAAAAAGGAGCATTCACTTGCCTAGCCTCCACACACGCGTACCTGCGTACACATGCAGTCTCCCCACACATATGGACTTATACACATAAACAAAAAGGAAAAGAAACAGACTATCATTTTGAGGTCATGCATACCAGTTATCCTAGCACTCAGGAGGCTGAAGCAAGAGGATCTTGAGTTTAAGCCAACCAGGGCTACTGTTCTAGTTTGCTTCTGTTGCTGTGATAAAACACTGTGACCAAAAGCAACTTAAGGAGCAAAAGGATTTATTTCAACTCAACAGGCCATAGTCCATCACTGAGAGAAGTAAAGGCAGAAACTCAAGCAGAAATTTAAAGGCAGGCCTGCTTGCTTATCCAAGGCAGCATTACCTTTAACCAGGGAACTCACAGTCAAGTAAGTACAGCAGAAACCATGGAGGAATACTGATGGATGGCTCATTCACAGGCAGGCTTGTGATACCCCCAGGTCCACCTTCCCAGGGAATGGTGCAGTCTACAATAGGTTGGACCCTCCTACATCAACAATCAAGACAATCCCCCCATTGGTGCACCCACAGGCTGGTCTGATCTAGATAGTTTCTCTGATGGCTGGGCTGTGTCAAGTTGATTGGCGAAGCCACCTAGGACAGTAACATAGACCTCTCAAAAATGAAGAGGGAGGTTGGTAGAGCTCAGTGGTAGAGCTCATGCATAAGGCCCTTGGTTCATTTCCCCAATACAACCAGAATTAATTTTTTAAGGCTGTGCATAAGGATGTGCATAAGGAGAGGGGCCTAAAATCTCAGCACTTGGGAGGTAGAGACAAGATCAGAAGTTCAAGGTCATCATTGGCTACATAGTTTGAGACTAGCCTGGGCAATGTGAGGCCCTGTTTTAATCCTTCCTTATTCCCTTAAAAAAAAAAGAAAAAGAAAAAAAGGACTATCAGATTGGGCATGTTAAAGTATACCTATAGTAAAAGGTTTCATTGAATCTAGGAGTTTGAGACTATCTGATCTCCTAGAAGTTATTCAATATTAAGTAGATAAATCCCTAAATTTTGCACTTTTCTGAAAAGGAATTGGGATTGGATATTTTCAAGGCAGGATAACTGTTACCTCTAATAAAAAGAGGGGAAAACAGTTACCTTAAATTCTAAAGTTAAAGCCCAGTAGTTCTGACAAAATTTAATACTGTACATTGATTTGGGGAGGAGATTAAAAAGCATATCCCCTCCATCTCCTTTTGTCCTTACAAGTCTCTTGTCAGGTAAGTAGGGCAAGGGTTCTCATCTCCATGTTACCAGTGAAGTGACTAAACCTAGAAAAGAAAGGTAAAACAACACACCTATGATCACACAGCCAGGCGGCAGGGCCCTGATGTGAAACCAGATCTGCTGACTGCTCATCTTCCACAGCATCATCTGCCTCATTGTATCAGTGTCGCTGTTGTTTAGTTGACTAAAAAACTGCACTTGAGAAGGGAGATAGTTTTTAAGCACATGACAGTTGAGGTGGCTTGTGGTTGAAGGTCAGATTTCCAAATTACTAAACAGTAAATAAAATCAGCAAGTAAACCAAAAGCAGACCATTCTGCAGAATTTTTTTTTCAGAAATTTTTTTTTCCAGAAAGCTCATCATGTCATCAAAGACAATGGTGAACATTTTTTAAAGATTTTATTATTTGTATGTGTGCATGTATGTATGTGTACCATGTACATGTGCCATGTACATGCAGAGCCCTTGGAGGCCAGAGGAGGGCATTGGATCCCCTGGAACTGGAATTACAGATAGTTGTGAGCCACCATATGAGTGCTAGGAATTGAATCCTTGTTCCCTACAAGAGCAAGAAGTACTTTTAACCACTGAGCCATCTCTCCAGCATCAATAGTAAACATTTTATAGAGAGAAAATTTTCATTTTATACATCAGTGGCTTAAATAAAATGTATTACGTAGTTTTAGCGGCTGTGATGTTGCATGCCTTTAATCCCAGCACTCAGGAGGCAAAGGTAGGAGGATCTCTGTGAAATGCAGGTCAGCCTGGTCTACATAGCAAGTTCCAGGCCAGTTGTGACTACAGGGAGATACTGTCTCAGAACAACAACAACAAAAAAATAACTTTTTGGAAATTATAGCTTAAGAAAAAAAGAAAAAAATGAATACTTTGGGGAACAGAAGCCAGGCAAAGCCTACTAAGTCATTTCTTGTGATAACTTTATGATTTATCCTTGGTTTATTAGTAATGTATGTTTTCTAATGGGAATATATGTGTCATAGTTTATAATATATGAAATTTTTCTTTGTTATGTCAGGTGTGTTCTGAACAAAGTGGCACTCAGAATGGTAATGTAATTCACTAGTTTCCTACATGCTAGTGGTGGTACACTAGTTGATGTCCTTATGTCCCAGACACAGTGCTTACATAGCTTGGCCTACATGCTTTCAACCAGGAAGTAGAAATTTTTGTTATCCCCATTCACCACTGAGGAAGCTGAGTCCTACCTTCAGTGATCTGCCCACAGAACTGGAATGTGAGAGACAGTATGTCAGCCCAGGGAGTCTAGTCCTGTAACTTTTATCTTATGTTTTCTTACTAACTTTACAGCCACCCCAAAACTACAGTTTACTGAGCATATACTACTTTGAAAAAAATGAGTTTTATTGTTTTGTATGTTCTTAAATTTTTGAAGTTTTTTTTCCATTTATCTAAATAGCAAATGTTGTCTGGAGGCTAAAATGGAGACATACATTACATGTTGAATTCCTCCAAACTACCATGTATCTTGGAGAGAAGCCAGGGGCCTCTCTGTCCAGCTTCTCAGTGCCGCAGACGTCAGCATGATGAGAAGCCAGGACTTCTCTGTCCAGCTTCTCAGTGCCGCAGACGTCAGCATGGTGAGAAGCCAGGGGCCACTCTGTCCAGCTTCTCAGTGCTGCAGACGTCAGAATGGTGAGAAGCCAGGGGCCACTCTGTCCAGCTTCTCAGTGCCACAGACGTCAGCATGGTGAGAAGCCAGGACTTCTCTGTCCAGCTTCTCAGTGCCGCAGATGTCAGCGTGGTGAGAAGCCAGGACCTCTCTGTCCAGCTTCTCAGTGCCACAGACGTCAGCATGGTGAGAAGCCAGGACTTCTCTGTCCAGCTTCTCAGTGCTGCAGATGTCAGCATGGTGAGAAGCCAGGGGCCACTCTGTCCAGCTTCTCAGTGCCGCAGACGTCAGCATGGTGAGAAGCCAGGACCTCTCTGTCCAGCTTCTCAGTGCCGCAGACGTCAGCATGGTGAGAAGCCAGGACCTCCTTGTCCAGCATCTCAGTGCTACAGACGTCAGCATGGTGAGAAGCCAGGGGCCTCTCTGTCCAGCTTCTCAGTGCTGCAGACATCAGCATGGTGAGAAGCCAGGACCTCTCTGTCCAGCTTCTCAGTGCTGCAGACGTCAGCCTGGTGAGAAGCCAGGACCTCTCTGTCCAGCATCTCAGTGCTACAGATGTCAGCATGGTGAGAAGCCAGGGGCCACTCTGTCCAGCTTCTCAGTGCTGCAGACATCAGCATGGTGAGAAGCCAGGACCTCTCTGTCCAGCTTCTCAGTGCCGCAGATGTCAGCATGGTGAGAAGCCAGGGGCCTCTCTGTCCAGCTTCTCAGTGCCGCAGATGTCAGCATGGTGAGAAGCCAGGACCTCTCTGTCCAGCTTCTCAGTGCTGCAGACATCAGCATGGTGAGAAGCCAGGACCTCTCTGTCCAGCTTCTCAGTGCTGCAGATGTCAGCATGGTGAGGCAGCCTGGGAGCCAGACAGGAACACAGGGAAGAAGAGTGTTTCTAAGTGTGCAGGCCTTTCTACAACCTGTGAAAGTCAGTGTGCTGCTGGAGTTGCAGCTTAATTTGGTGATCAACGAACCTAGAACAAGTCTTGATAAACAGGATCATAGCTGGCTAACAGTTGATCTCAGAGTGATAGGAGGCTATTTAATTTCATTATCTCCCTTTCTTCTACAGTCCATCAATATTATGGAACTGACTTTGCAGAAATATGGAAGTTATGAAAAATTTGAACAAGCCACTGGTGGTAGCTTGTTATCTAAACCTCGAATCTGGAGTCATGTCAGGAAGTACATGATGAAGGAAGGCTGCCTGGGAGAGGTGAGAGGCATGCATGTGCTTTCTCTCAGCACCACTCACATACATGGTTTTGTCCTGCAGGTTTTGTTTGCGCAGCCCTGTTTTATTAATTGAATTGGTTTCGTTTGCTCTTATTGTAATTCTTGTATGTGTAGCTTATGGCATAATATGAATTACTTGATGAAAATTGTTAGTGAAAAGATTTGTTTTAGTGTTCTTTCCTTTTTAGTAGTCCAGTGTTGCATGTCAGTCAGAAAACTTTTACCCTAGCAAGAAGCAGGCTTCTGTTCTTGTACCTTCATATTTTTTTTATTTATTAGAGAGAGAGAGAGAGAGAGAGAGAGAGAGAGAGATGTTTGATATTTGGGTAGGGGGCATGCCACAGTACACATGTGGAAGTCACAGTCTTGTGACCTTAGTGGAATCACTTCTGTCTAGCTCCTACATGGATCTGGAGATGAAATTCAGGTTTCTAGGCTTGCAAGGTAAGCTCCTTTATGTACCATCTTACCACCCCCTCCTCTTTATTTTAAATGCTGAGAATTGAACTCAAGGCCTTGTGCAGGCCAAGGAAGCATTCTACCACTGAGCTCTATCCCTTCTTCCTACTGTTTATCTGAAATAGAGTGCTCATGCTGGCGTGAACTCACTCTGCAGCTGAGGCAGCCTTGTGTGATCCTCTTGCCTTAGCCCTCCTTACAGCTGTTATTCCCTTTTTCTCATCATCCTAACTTGACTATATGAGAGACACCAGAAGTACAATTTTAAGTTCTGTGTCTTACTCACCAGAGCCATCTGCTTTCTCTTCAATCCAATAAACATTCTTAAGTTCTCAGACGGTTGAAATTATAAGGTTCAAAGATGTACATTTTATCAACTTAGTTTCTAGGAGAAGCAAGGTAGTTAACAGAATACAGAAAATGTTAATTTATGGTCCCATTATTTTTTGTGAAAACTTTTCTCCTCTGCCTTTACATTTTGTTTATATATGTGGTCCAATTGTTTTTGTTTGTTCTTAATTTATTTGTTTTATATATTTGCATGAGTGTTTTGACTGTGTGTATGTAAATACACCACATGTGTGCAATGCAGGTGGAAGCAGCAGAGGGTGTCATATTCACCTAACAGATGACTGTTAGCTGCTGAGCCATCTCTCCAGCCCTATTTGTTTCTGAGACAGGGTGTCACCATGTAACACTAGCTCGTCTGGAACTTACTACGTAGGCCAGGCCGACCTCAGATTCACAGAGATCCACCTGCTTCTGCCCCCAGGGTACTAGGATTAAAACCACGTGCCACCATGCCTCACTGTGTATGCATTTTTATGATATTCATTTATTTCTGTCTATATGTATGGGCACTTGAAAGCCACATGTGGAGGTCAGAGGATGACTTAAGAGGTCAATTCTCTCCATCTGTCATGTTGATCTCAGAGTACAGCCTTGGTGGCAAGTGCTCTACACCCCTGGACCATCGCACCATCCCAATAAATGTATTTTCCTTTTATTCCTTAGATTGTAGTTCATCTCACTGAGGACCTACTTTCCCGGGCATCAATGACTGTAGTAAATGGATGCCCAACTCTAACCATCAATGTTTCCACTGCGCGTGAGCATTGGCTGGAGGGAATGCTGCGGCATGAAATCGGTAGAGACAATCCTCTTCCTCTTCCATTCTTCTGTTCTATTAAGAATTACCCCCACCCCCCCACCCCTGCGAGCAAGAAAGCTTTCAGACTTTTTTTTCTTAAGTATTTTTTTTAAGTCAAGTGATTAGTAAGCCTCACTTAGACTGCCTGTCATTTCAAATTTAAATTATTTTTGTCTTTTTTGAGACAGGGTCTCTCTGCAGCCCCAGTTGTCGTGGAATACTCTATGTAGACCAGGCTGGCCTTGAACTCACAGAGATCCACCTGCATCTACCTCCTGAGTGCAGGGATTAAAGGCGTGCGCCACCAAGCCCAGCTCAAATTAAATATTTGAAGGCCTGTTTTGGAAAGTCATTTAACTCCTTTGGACTTCAGTTACCCATTGAAGGGATTGAATCAAGTGTCTTATTTTTTTTTTTTTTAACATTTGGAAAAATAATAGTGTCTTCTTTTAAATACCACATCTGTGATTCTTCTCTTTAACCATATGGTTATGAAGTCATGAGATATGGACATTTTGGAAGATTTGCCTTCAAATTCAAAAGGCTTTTTTAGGGTCAAGTAGTTTCTACTCTGTTTTGATTTTTTTTTTTTTTTGGCATTTTTTTTCACATGAAAAAACTTATACTAGTCCAAGTTAAAAGTGGACCCCAAATGATAATATTATACAGGCTATATGGTTGTTTGTTTGGTTGGTTTTTTTCAAGACAGGGTCTCCCTGTAGCCCCAGCTGTCCTGGAACTCATTCTGTAGACCAGTCTGGCCTTGAACTCACAAAGATGTGCCTGCCCCTGCCTCCCAAGTGCTGGGATCAAAGGTGTGCACCACCACACCTGGCAGGCTTTTAAAAATTGTGACATGGGGAACTGGAGATTTGGCTCAGTGGGTGAGAGTACTTGCTTCTCTTCCAGAGGACCCAGATTCAGTTTCCAGCACCTACATGGTGCTAACAACTGTCCGTAACTGTAGTTCCAGAGGATCTGATGCCCTCTTCTGGCCTCCATGGGCATTGCTCTTACATGGTGTACATGTAAGCAAAATACTCATAAAATTTTTTAATTAAAAAACTTAAGTTTTATATGAAGGTTAAAAAAACTTCAAAGCCGGGTGTGGTGGTGCACGCCTTTAATCCCAGCACTTGGGAGGCAAAGGCAGATGGATCTCTGTGAGTTCAAGGCTGGCCTGGTCTACATAGCTGGGCCTAGAGGGACACCCTGTCTCAAAGAAAGAAAAAAAAAAAGCTTTGACAAGGGATAGAGGGAAATTCTACTATTCACTACTGGGAAATCCTCGCTTAAGCTTCTAAGAACTTAACGAACTGTGTGTGTGTGTGTGTGTGTGTGTGTGTGTGTGTGTGCACACGTGCGCGCGTGTGTGTCTTTTTGTGTCATTTTGAAATGGTGTTTCCCTGCAGCCCCAGCTGGCCTAGAACTCACTATGTAGACCAGGCTGGCCTAAGTCTCACAGGGATCTGACTGCCCCCGTCTCTCCAATGCTGGGATTAAAGGCATGTGACACCACACCTAGCCGAATTTAGCAAGTTTTAAGTGATTCCCAAGCAGGTGACACTCAGGAGGCTCCAGCTGACCTCCTTTGCCAGTCCAGTCCTCTCACAGCCTGGCACAAGTTCTTCTGCTGGTCACCGTGAAGCTGAATTACTTCTCCATAATCCATATGCTCAATAACACTTTCATCACAAGCAAATATTTTCTTTTTTTCTTTTATTTTTTTTTTATGTGTATGAGTATACTGTGTGCACGTAGGTCAGTGTACCCATGTCGTGCAATGCCACAGAGGTCAGAAGAGGGCATAAGATTCCTCTGGAAGTAGAGTTAAAGACAGTTCTTAGCCACCATGTGGGTGCTGGGAATCGAACCCGGGTCCTCTGCAAGAGCAGTTGGCACTCTTAACCACTAGGCCACCTCTCCAGCCAGCAAATATTTTCTTAAATGTCCTCACTAAGGGGCTGAAGAGATGGCCTGGCCATTAAGAGTGCTGACTGCTCTTGCAGAGGACCCAGGTTCGATTCCCAGCACCCACATGACGGCTAAGAACCGTCTCTAACTCCAGTTCCAGGGAAATCCAATGCCCTCTTCTGACCTCCGCGGCATTGCATGACACGGGTGCACCAACCTACATGCAGAGAGTACACTCATACACATAAAAAAATAAAATAAAATAAAATGAAAATTAAAAAAGGACAAAAAAAGAAATATGTCTATTTAAAGAAATAATAATAAAGTATTTCTTAAAATGTCCTCACTATTTTCTGATTACTGTAATCCTCAGTGATCCCTGGAGCAGCATTGAGGGTTATCCTGGCTTTCTCTAAATTCATACATGGGTTTAATCTTTAGTACCAGCAGGAAGCAAGTCATCACCCTTACTTGTATCACGAAGGGGTTGAAAGAATGAAGGTTCTGGATAGTGAACATGCAGTGTGAGTCCTTTCTCTCAGTGGAAACAGCCTGTGGAAGGCAGTTTCAGGTGAAGGTGTTAGAGTCCTAACAGCAGCTTGGCTGACTAGGTCTTGTTTGCATTTTTTGTTTTCTAAAGCTCAGAGACAATTTTATTAACATTTAAAAGAAAAACTTAAGAGTAGGCAAGCTCTAAAATCTCAGCAACTGCCGAGTGGAGGAAAATGGAGAGGAGGAAGAAAGAAAGCCATTTTGTTGGAGTAAAGTGGCATTTCAGGACTGGAGATCTGCTGTGTGGCAGACAAGAAGCCACATGGTTAAAAAAAAAATTAAAAAGTAATGTAGGGAACTTCAGAGAAACAGTAAGGAAGCTCAAGTACCAGGGAAAGCATGCTTGGGGAAGAGATAGAAGAGGCCAGGATACAAACTGAAGCTGTAGCTCAACTTCCTGCCCCATTTCTTTTCTTTTCTTTCTTTCTTTTGAGACAGGGTCTCCCTGTAGCCCCAGCTGGCCTGGAACTCACTCTGTAGACCAGGCTGGCCTTGAACGCACAGAGATCCACCTGCCTCTGCCTCTGCCTCTGCCTCCTGAGTTCTAGTATTAAAGGTGGGTGCCACTACTCCCGACTTAAAGCCTGTTTTTAGCTGCCATGTGGGTGCTGGGAATTGAACCTGAGTCCTCTGTAAGAGCACTCAGTACTTTGAACTGCTGAGCCATCTCCCCAGCCTCCCCATTTCTTATCTCTTGTTCTCACTGTTACCTCTGAGGAGGTAACCCTAACTGCTGTTAGGGAATTGGGACAAGGACAGAATCTGACTTCCTCTGATGGGTGGAGTCATCCAGTGTGGCAATGATGTAAGCCTTCGGTGGGTCTATCTATCTAAGAGACCTTGAAAGTGCATCAGTGGTTTCATTTGTGTAACAGCCATGTGTAAGGAGGAACGGAATTCCTTGACTGGCCCCTGGATAGAGACTTGAGGGAAGAGTAATGGCAGAGAGAAGCCAGGGAGAATTAAAATTGGAGCTATTTGAGTAAAGGAAAGATTTCATCCTGCTGGAAGCAGGCATGAGTTAATATAATAAAGGCTTAGCATTACCAGCACTAGGCAGAGAACCAGGAGAAGCTGAACAAAGGACATTTCTACACACCACGGGCACATCTTCGGGTTTTGGTTTTCCTTGGCCTCCAAGCCTTGACTATCAAGTGATGAACCCATGCTCACTTTCAGACATTTTGATAGCTGGGAGTAGCTAGACTCACAGTGTAAGGTTCCCTACTAGGTGAATTCAACAGTTGTAGCCAGGAACACTAAAAGATGTCATCTGGATCTTGTTTTTTTTTTTTTTTTTTTTGTTCTTTTTGAGACAGGGTCTCCCTGTGCCCAACGTCTGGACCTCACACAGATCCGCTGCCTCTGCCTCCCAAGTGCTGGGATTAAAGGCGTGCGCCACCACGCCCAGCTTGGATCTTGTTTTGATCTCCCTTCAGCTCCTACAGATCAGGTGTTGCTGGGGAAGAAACCCATGAAAGACCTTTTTTGGGATTTTGGGTTTTGTTTCTGTTTGTTTGGGTTGGTTTGGTTTGGTTTGGTTTTTGTTTTGTTTGTTTAAGTAAGGTCTCATGCAGCCCAGACTGGCCTTAGCTTGCTCTATAGCATGAAAACCATGGCGAGTTTTTTGTTGTTTTTTTGTGTTTGTTTGGTAGGGGGTGGGAGGGGGCCCTGTTTTGTTTGCCTTTTTAAGACAGGGTCTCCTATATCCCCAGCTGGCCTGCTACTCAATATGTACACTAGAGTGGCCTTGATCTCACAAAGATCTGTTCCTGCTACCACTCCTAGCTGTGACCTTGAATTCTTAATTGTCCTGCCTCTTCCCCTCAACTGCTGGGATTATTGGTATGGTCCACTTTGGCTGGCCTTTGTTTTGGTTTGACCCATTAATTTAGTTTTAGAATTGTTTCTGGAATCTTTTCTGTGTTTGTCAGTATTTTGATACTATAACAAATAACAAAGATAATCAGCTTAAACAGAAAAAGACTTGGTTCATGGTTTTATAGGTTCCAGCCCATTATGGGATGACCTTACTGCTGTAGAGCCTGTGGCAAGGCAGCATATCATGGTGGAAGCAGGAGACAAAGCAACCAGGGAAAGGACGAGGACTTGGAAGAGGACTTCAGCATATTCCACCAGGCCTCTCATCTTCACATGTCTGTCCCCTCCCAGTAGCACCAGGCTGGTGACAAACAAACCTTTAACACTTGGGTTTTTTTTTTTCATGTATATACGTGTTTTGCTTGCATGTATGTTATACAGTGCTCATGCAGGCCAGAAGAAGGTGTAGTATCCCCTGGAACTAGAGTTATGGATGATTATTTGCTGCCATGTGGGTGCTAGGACCCAAACCCAGGTCCTCTGCAAGAGCAGCCAGTGCTCTTAGCCGCTGAGCCACCTCTCCAGCCCCAACACTTTCGACTTTGAAAGAATATTCCAGATACAAGCTGTAGCATTTTCTTTGGGAGAGAATCAAAGCATCGTCATTTCTTATCATCCACACTCCTTTCTCTTCTATAGGCACACATTATTTTCGGGGTATGAACAACCTCCAGCAACCTTGGAACAGTTGGACTGGCCGGAAAAGACATGAGCTAAAGCCAAACAATCCTACAGAGGAAGGACTGGCAAGCATTCACAGTGTCCTCTTCAGAAAAGACCCTTTCTTATGGAGGGCTGCCCTCCTCTACTACACGGTCTACCAGGCCAGCCAAATGTCTTTTTGTGAACTCTTCAAAGATATTGGCAAGTTTGTCAGGGACCCTAATACGAGATGGGATTATTGCGTACGAGCCAAGAGGGGTTGGACGGATACTTCCCAGCCAGGTAAGGTTTGGTGGTAGGCTTCCGACTTACCTAGTGATTTTGGTTATGTTCTAATCCTTGAATCTGAACATTCACTCATCTTTGGAAACTCTTAAACCTTTATTACTTGAGGTCAGCACTTCTTTTTTCACTAGGCATGTTCTTGCTAATAGCTCCCCGGTGCTCTCAGCTTTATTTTAACCTATTCCATTTTGAAATGTTTCAGACCAATAGACTCTGGAAAGAATAGTAGAATGAGCTGGGCTCACCTGTAATCCCAGCACTCAGGAGGCAGAGAAAGGAGGACGGCAAGTTGGAAACCAGTTAGCCACATAGTGAAACTCTGAATTAAAAAGAAGGCAGGGGCTGGCAGAATGGTTCAACAAGTACAAGGTACTTGCTGCCAAACCTGACAACCTGATACGTGGTAGAAGGAGAAAACACTGTAGGGGCTGGAGAGATGGCTCAGTGGCTAGGAGCACTCTTAAAGAGGATCCAGGTTTTGTTCCCAGCATCCACATGGCAGCTAACAACCATCCATAACTCCAATTCCAAGGTATCTGACACCCTCTTCTGATCTCTGTGGGCATTGCACACATGTGGTACATCTACATACAGGCAAAATAAATAAATCAAATTCTTCAACTGTGAAAATTAATAGACTGATCACCCTTCTGGATTAAGCAGTCATTAATTAGCCAATTGTTAACTCTTTGCCATTTCTACTTTCTCTCTGGCATTTTAAAAACAGCTTTGCCAAGCATGGTGGTACATGACTTTAATCTTTGTCCTCTAGAGGCAGAGGCAGGCAGATCTTTGTTAGATTGATGCCATCATGGTCTACATAGCAAGTTCCAGGCCAGCTGGGGCTACTGGAAGATGCTGCCTTAAAAAAAAGCAACAACAAAATTAAAGTATATCATTTGTGATCTTTTGTAGCTGCTTCCTCTAATTAGCAGGATTGGGGAGTGAGTGGTATTTGTTTGCTTTGTTCTTGTTGCTGTTGTTGAAACAGGGTCTCACTCTGTAGCCCTAGCTGACGTGAAACTCCAGAAGTAGTCTACTCTGACCTCAAATTCATAGCAAAGTGCTTATCTCTATTGGGGTTAAAGGCATGTGCTGTTTACTTGCCCCTTTTTTGCAACAGGGTCTGGAACACATTAAGTCAGGAAGGGTAGCCCTGAACTCCTTCCTGGTCCCCTAGTCTCTACCTCCATGCCTGGGATTAGGAGTGTATTGTGGAAGGACCATGTCTGCACACATTAATATACACACGAAATAAATGAAGTCTTAGCCAGAATTTTTCTTTACATTTATTTATTTATTTGTTTATTTATTTGGCAGGGGAGGGGCAGGGATGGGTGGCTCACGACAGCACCCATGCAGAGGTTAGAGGACAACTTTAGGAAGTCTGTTCTCTTCCTAATGCCTTGTGAGTTCCAGGGATTTAATCAGGTAAACAGACTTGGATGCAAGCACTTGATCCACTGAGCCGTGTTGCTGGCCCATCAGTGGTTCAGCTGTCCCATTGAGGGTGTATAGCACTACTATTTTTACTGTTGTCAAAAGAAAACAAAAGCGCATGTGAATGCTCCAGGCAGATCTAGTTGTTCTAAGTGAGAACACTACTTTGAAGGAAAATTAAAATTTTTTGTTGTTTTCTGTCTTTGTGTTACATGCATATGTGTGTATATGTGTATGCTGTACATGATATTCATGTGCTTGTTACATGAAATATAAACATTATGTGTGGCGTGTGTGTTCATGTATGTATTATACATGAAATATGCATATGTATCTTGGGCATGTGTGTATGTGCACATGTGTGGCCATGACAGAAGTCGACTTCAGGTGTCTTTCTGTTGCTCTCTACCTTTGTTTTTATCTTTTGTTTGTTTAGTTGGTTGAGTTGGGGGAGGTATTTTTGTTTGGCTGGTTAGTATTTTTTGGGGGTGGGGGGAAGTGAGGCAGAATCTCCCTTTAGCCAAAGCTGGCCTGAAACTATGTAGACCACACTGGCATTTATCTTACAGAGATCCACCTGCCTTTGCCTCCTCAGTGCTGGGATTAAAGGTGTGCGCCACTATGCCCGGCTCCTGTTTTTGTTTTTTAGAGATAGGGTCTGTCTCTGTAGTTCCAGCGGATCTGGAACTGATACATAGCTCAGGCTGGCCTCAAACTTGAGATCCTCCTGCCTCTGCCTCACTGGTGCTGGGATTATAAGCATGCAACACCATGCCCATCTTATTTTTGTTTTGTTTTGGTCTTTTTTTTTTTTTGAGACAGTTGTCTTCCTGTAGCCCCAGCTGTCCTGGAACTCACTATGTAGACCAGGCTGGCCTTGAACTCACAGAGATCCACCTGCCTCTGCCTCCTGAGTGCTGGAATTAAAGGTGGCACCACCACATCCAGCTAATTGTTTTGTTTTTTAACAAGACACAGTAAGAAAAGTTTATGGCAATATAATGTCTTCAGGAAAAAGGATAAGAATTAGGAATGTCCTTTGACCTCTACATGCATATCATTTCATGTGTCCACATGTACACAAAAAATTTAAAAAAGAAAAGCAAGCTTTTGACGGGTGTGGTGGTACACGCCTTTAATCCTAGCACTTGGGAGGCAGAGGCAGGCGGATCTTTGTGAGTTCAAGGCCAGCCTGGTCTACAGAGGGAATTCCAGGACAGCTGGGGCTACAGGGAGACCCTGTCTGGAAAAGACCAAAAAGAAAAAAAGAAAAAAGAAAAGAAAAGCAAGCTGGGCATGGTGGGGTATACCTTTAGTCCCAGCACTTGGGAGGAAGAGGCAGGTAGGTCTCTGTGAGTTCAAGGCCAGCCTGGTCTGCATAGTGAGTTATAGACCAGCTGGGATTACAGGGAGACCCTGTCTCAAAAATACCAAAAAAATTTGTATTTTATTTTATTATTATTTTTTGTCTTTTCGAGACAGGGTCTCCCTATAGCCCCAGCTGTCCTGGAACTCACTCTGTAAACCAGGCTGGCCTTGAACTCACAAAGATCCCCTACCTCTGCCTCCCAAGTGCTAGGATTAAAGGCATGCGCCACCACGCCCAGCTTATTATTATTTTTTAATTGTATGTGTATGAATGTATTGCCTGTATGTAGATAGGTGCACCCATGTTGTGCAATGCCCAAAGAGGTCAGAAATAGGCATCTGGAACTGGAGTTATGATGGTTGTTAGCCGCCACGTGGGTGTGGGAACCAAACCCGGGTCCTCTACAAGAGCAGTCAGTGCTCTTAACTGTCAAGCCATCTCTCTAGCCCTGCATTGACATTTTTTATATGGGTTCTGAGAATTAAACTCATGTCCTCATGCTTAAGCAAGCACTTTACAGACTGAGCTATTTCCTTAGCCCAAGACTCAGTCTCACAAAACCAAACAAAATTAGATTGCTCAAAATAGCCTCAAACTCAAGATCCCTCTACCTCAGCTTCCCAAATAGTTGGATTTACAGATGTGTGCCTTGGTGCCCAGGATCATAATCTTTATGAAGGAGTGGGGCAGGGATTACTATTTAGTAAATAAAACAAACAGAAGAAAGCAGGATGGTAAAAAAAAAAAAAANGGGTGCTGGGGATTAAACCTGGGTCCTCTGCAAGAGCGGTCAGCACTCTTTTTTTATTAATTTTATTTATTTCTGTACGTGTATGAATGTACTGTCTGCATGCACGTCTATGCACCCGTGTCGTGCAACGCCGCGGAGTTCAGAAGAGGGTCTCAGATTCCCCTGGAACTGGAGTTCTCCTGGAATTGGAGCTTCAGATGGTTCTCAGCCGCCATGTGGGTGCTGGGGATTGAACCTGGGTCCTCTGTAAGAGCAGTCGGCGCTCTTAACCGCTAGGCCATCTCTCCAGCCCCGCGGTCGGCACTCTTTTTTTTTAATTTTTTTTTTTATTTATTTATTTTTGTATGTGTATGAATGTACTGTCTGCATGCAGGTCTGTGCACCCGTGTCGTGCAATGCCGCGGAGGTCAGAAGAGGGTCTCGGATTCCCCTGGAACTGGAGTTCTCCTGGAATTGGAGTTACAGACGGTTCTTAGCCGCCATGTGGGTGCTGGGGATAGAACCCAGGTCCACTGCAAGAGCAGTTGGTGCTCTTAACCACTAGGCTATCTCTCCAGCCCCTGGATATCATTTTTTTTTTATGTGTATGAGTGTACTGTCTGCATGTAGGTTTGTGCACCCATGTTGTGCAATGCTGTGGAGGTCAGAAGAAAGCATTGGATTCCCCTGGAACTGGAGTTAAAGATGGTTCTTCATCACCATGTGGGTGCTGGGAGTCGAACCCGGGTCCTCTGCAAGAGTAGTCAGCACTTTTTTTAATTTTTTTTATTTTTCTGTATGTGTATGAGTGTACTGTCTGCATGTAGGTCTGTGCACCCATGTCGTGCAATGCCGTGAGGTCAGAAGAGGGTGTCGGATTCCCCTGGAACTGGAGTTCTCCTGGAATTGGAGTTTCAGTCGGTTCTCAGCCGCCATGTGGGTGCTGGGGATCGAACCCAGGTCCTCTGCAAGAGCAGTCGGTGCTCTTAACCACTAGGCCATCTCTCCAGCCCCAAGAGTAGTCTGCATTCTTAACCGCTGAGCCATCTCTCCAGCCCCTGGATATCATTTTTAACTCATAGACTTTCTTTTTTTTTTTATAATTTTTAAAAATTTTTTTAAAGTTTTTTTTTTGTTTGTTTTTTACGTGTATAAATGTACTGTCTGCATGCAGGTCTGTGCACCCGTGTCATGCAATGCCGCGGAGGTTGGAAGAGGGCATCAGATTCCCCTGGAACTGGAGTCAAAGACGGTTCTCAGCTGCCATGTGGGTACTGGGGATCGAACCCTGGTCCTCTGCAAGAGCAGTTGGAGCTAGGCCATCTCTCCAGCCCAACTCATAGACTTTAAATACCAGTCTTTGTAATTTATGGAGGAAGTCGTTTTAATTAGAAGGGGTTAGGTGAAGGGGATTCTTAAGGGCAAACTGTGAGGCTGTACTCTCTATACTGTCCTGGTGCTCTCCCAAATCTTGCATTGTATGTCAGGAAGATAATTGAACATTAGAATATGGTATTTATTTATGTATTTATTTTTGGTGTTTTGAGACAAGGTTCTTTCTCCCTTGTTTCAAAACACCAAAAAGCTGACACAGTTCCTGACACATGGGGGTGCTGGGAATCGAACCCGGGTCCTCTGCAAGAGCAATCAGCACTCTGAACCGCTGAGCCATGTCTCCAGCCTCCATAATAATTTTTTACATTAGAAAGTAAGCACTATTCTTCTCTCTCCAGGGTGTTTCAGTAAAGACCAGGTATACTTGGATGGAATCCTTCAAATCCTCCGCTATAGACGATCCATAAACTTTCATCTACTGACTGCCCTGGGCAAGGTGAGTAAAAAGAAAGGCCCAGACTCTTCAGACACACCAGGCCAGCGTCTCCTCTAGCTTGACTGCATGATTAAATGAAACTAACGTTCAAACTGCTTTCTTGATTGTTGGAATAAGTTTCTTGTATGCAATAACAGAAGAAATTTTTCTTTATGAATAATAAAGTAATAGAAAACTTGGGAAAATACATAATTTTGTTTTTATCTGGAACTTGCTGTGTACGCCAGGCTGCCCTCTAACTCACATAGATCCCTCTTCCTCTGAGTAAAAGCCACCATGCCTGGTAGCTTTTCGGTTTCTGTTTGTTTGTTTTTTGAGGCAGGTTCTTATGAAACCCAGGCTGGCTTCCAGGTACTTACTTATGCTGGTAAAGATGTCCCTAAACTTGTTTTTTCTTTATTTTATTTTACTTTTTTCTGATACAGAGTCTCCATGTACAGCCCTGGCTGACCTGGAATTTACTATAGACCATGCTGGCCTTGAATTTGTAGAGTAATCCTCCGGCCCCCACTTCCCAAGTGCTAAGACTACAGGCATGCACTATCATGCCCAGCTTTAAAATGCCTCTTCCTGAAATCATTTTCAGGGTTGGAGAAATGGCTCAGAAATTAAGAGCATTGGTTGTTCCTGCAGAGAACCCAGGTTCAGTTCCTAGCACTCATGTAGCTGTTAACAACCATGGAGAGATGGCCTAGCAGTTAAGAGCGCCGACCGCTCTTGCAGAGGACCCGGGTTCGATCCCCAGCACCCACATGGTGGCCGAGAACCGTCTGAAACTCCAATTCCAGGACAACTCCAGTTCCAGGGGAATCCGACGCCCTCTTCTGACCTCCGCGGCATTGCACGACATGGGTGCACAGACCTGCATGCAGACAGTATATTCGTGCACATACAGAAATAAAAAAAAAAAAAAAACCCAACCATCTGTAACTCCAGTTCCAGGGGATAAGACTCCCTCTTCTGGCCTCTGCATGCATCACATGTACATGGTACATTTATATACATGCAGGCAAAACACTTATATGCGTAAAATAAAATAAATTTAAACGAAGAGCTTTGTGCTACTCTTCCAGAGGATCTGAGTTTGATTCCTAACACCCAAACACCCATGTCAGATGGCTCACAGGAGCCTGTAACCAAGTTCCAGTGTGATCTGATCCCTCTAGCCTCCACAAGCATCTGCATTCACATGTATATGCCCACCCATACATGTACACATACACATATACATACACATACACATATTCATACTCATAGTTAAAAGTAATAAAAAATAGTGGACTGGAGAGATGGCTCAGTGGTTGAGAGCACTGGCTGTTCTTGCAGAAGACTTGGGTTTGAATACAAGCACACACCCTCTTCTGTAATCTGCAGCCTCTTCTGTCCTCTGCAGCCTCCTCTGTCCTTTGCAGGCACGGAATGACACAAGTGCACTTAAACACATGCATAACATTCATACACATAAAATAAAAATAGAATACTTTTTTAATAGTAATAAAAAATAAATCTTTTAGTAATAAAATTTAAAAGCATATAAAAGTAACCTGCAGTTACAAAACTTCACCTTTTTTTGTCTTTTTAAAACATTTTTGAAAAAAATGTTTTGGGAGGAAGTCTCCCTGCAGCTCCACCTAGCCTGAAACTCACTATGTAGACCAGGCTGGCCTAGATCTCACAGAGATTTGCCTGCCTCTGCCTCCCAAGTGCTTTTAAAATATTCTTATTTTGGGTATATGAATGTATTGCCTGCATGTATGTAAGTATACCTATATTGTGCAATGCCCATGGAAGTCAGAAAAAGGTGATGGATCCTCTGGAACTGGAGTTACAGACAGTTGTTAGCCACAGTGTGGATGCTGAGAGTTGAACCTGGGTCCTCTGCAGGAGCTGCAAATGCTCTTAGCTGCTGAGCCATCTCTCCAGTCCTGTCTTTTTTTTATTCTTTTTTGAGACAGGGTTTCCCTATAGTCCCAGCCATCCTGGAATTCATTATGTAGACCAAGCTGGCCTTGAACCCACAGAGATCCACCTGGCTCTGCCTCTGCCTCCCGAGTGCTGGGATTAAAGGAGTGTGCCACCATACCTGGCCTTTTAAAAAAAATATATTTATTATTTTTATTTTATGTGTATGACTATTGTCTTCATTTGTGTAAGTGCATCTGTATTGTGTATTGCCCATAGAAATAGAAGAGGGCATTGGATTCTTCTGGGACTGGAGTTAGGGATGGTCGTTATTCATGTGGGTGCTGGGAATCAAATCCAGGTTCCTGCAAGAGTAGTCAGTGCTCTTAAATGCTAAGGAAGGTATCTCTCCAGCCTCTTCTTTGTTTTTTTTGCAACTGAGTCTCCCTGTAGCCCAGCAAATGTCACAGAAGGATGCTGGGACTTCGCCTTTGTGTGTATGTGTGTGTGTGTGTGTGTCTTTTTGAGACAGAACTAGAACTTTCTATGTAGACCAGGCTAGCCTTGGACTTGCAGAAATCCAACTGCCTCTGCCTCCCAAGTGATGGGATTAAATGCATGTGCCGCTATACCTGGCTATTTTATTTTCATTTAATGTATATGAATGTTTTGCTATGGGCTTCAGATAGTTAGGAAACCTGGAGCTAGAGAGATGACTCAGCAGTTAGAAATGCTTACAGCTCTTGCAGGGGACCTGAGTTCAGTTCCCAGCACCCACATTGGGTGGCTCATAATTGCCTGTAACTTCACCTCCAGGCGATCTGATTCTGGTCTCTGGAGGCACCTGCACACATACTAATATACAAATAGACAGACAGACAGACACACACACACACACACACAAATTTAAAGATAAATATTTTAAATATACAGAACCAGGTGTGATGGTGCATGCCTTTAATCCCAGCACTCAGGAAGCAGAAGCAGGTGGATCTCAGTGAGTTCAAGGCCAGCATGGTCTACATAGTGACTTCCAGGCTATCTAGGGCTACAGGGAGACCCTGTCTCAGAAAGCCAAAAAAAAAAAAGATTTTTTTTTCAGGAAATCATGTTATAAAAGATGTACGGTCATCTAGGCTTTACTACTCCATTTATAGATGGCAGGCAGAATACTCTGTAATTATTGGAGGCCTGAGTAGATTGGGAATGGTAGAGGAGCACTGGCTTCAACTCAGTCACCAGCTTCATTGACTCCTGACAAGAGTCAGCCTGTCCTTACTGCCTTGAAGCTGGATTTTGGCTTCTGTCTGGCTCTGGAAGTCCTAGGTGACATCTTGTCACCAGTGATCTCAGTGAGATCTTCTGGGTAACTTGCCATGGCTTCTTGTCAGCACTTGCTGCTTCACTTTGCACTTTGTTTTTATTTATTTATTTATTTATTTTTTTTTTTCCTTTTGAGACAGGGTTTCCCTGTAGCCTCAGCTGGCCTGGAACTCTCTATGTAGACCTGGGTTCGATTCCCAGCATCCACATGGCAGCTAAGAATCTTCTTTAACTCCAGTTCTAGAGGAATCTGACACCCTCTTCTGACCTCTGCAGGACTGCACAACACGGGGGCACCAACCTACATGCAGACAGTACATTCATAAACATAAAAATAATAAATAACCGGGGGCTGGAGAGATGGCCTAGCGGTTAAGAGCGCCGACCGCTCTTACAGAGGACCCGGGTTCGATCCCCAGCACCCACATGGCGGCCGAGAACCGTCTAAAACTCCAGTTCCAGGAGAACTCCAGTTCCAGGGGAATCCGAGACCCTCTTCTGACCTCCGCGGCGTTGCACGACACGGGTGCACAGACTTGCATGCAGACAGTACATTCATACACATACAATAAATAAATAAAATTAATAAAAAAAAATTAAATAATAATAAATAACCAAAAAAAAAAACAAAAGGCGGGCCTGGTGGCGCACCAACCTTTATAATCCTAGAACCGAGAGGCAGAGCCGAGGCAGATCTTGTGAGTTCAAGCCAGGCCTGGTCTACAGTGTGAGTTCCAGGACAGCTGGGGGCAAGGAGACCCTGTCTCAAAAAGACCAAAAAAAAAAAAATAATAATAATAATAAATAAAAAAATTAGGGGCTGGAGAGATGGTTCGGTGGTTGGGACTGTTCTTGTAGAGGACCTGGGTTCAATTCCCAGCATCCACATGGCAGCTAAGAACTGCCTTTAAGGTGGGAGTGGTAGCTCATGCCTTTAGTCCTACCACTTGGGAGGCAGAGGCAGAGGCAGAGGCAGGTGGATCACTGTGAGTTCAAGGCCCAGCCTGGTCTATAGAGTGAGTTCCAGGCCAGCTAGGGCTATAGGGAGACCCTGTCTCAACAACAACATACAACAGAAATAAATAAATAAATAAATAAATAAATAAATAAATAAATAAATATTTAAAAAATAAAAATAATAAAGACTAAAAAAATTTTTTAAAAAGGTTTGAAGCCGGGCATGGTGGTGCATGCCTTTAATCCTAGCACCTGAGAGGCAGAGGCAGGCAGATCTTTGTGAGTTCAAGGCCAGCCTGGTCTATAGAGTGAGTTCCAGGACAGCTGGGGCTACAGGGAGACACTGTCTCAAAAAAAACAAAACAAAACAAAAAAAAGGTTTGAAATATTATGAGAAATTACCCACATATTTCATGACAGTCATGAAATGAGTGCATGGTTTTAAAACTGTTGCCACTGGACTTGTTCAAGGCAGAGTTACCAAGTCTACGCGAAGACAAGACACACCTGAGAATTTACCTATTCCCTCCAATCATAAACTAAAAAATGTATTCCCATTACACTGAGGGGTGTAAATACTAAAATAATTTCCATAATATAAGCATCATAAAAATATAATGGAGGCCAGGCATGGTGGCACACACTTAGGCAGAAGCAGATGAATCTCTGAGTTCAAGGCCAGCCTGGTCTACATGGCAAGTTCCAGGCCAGCTAAGGCTAGAGGGAGATCCTGTCCCAAAAAGATACCCCCCAAACACCCCAAAATATAATGGAGATAAAATATGAATATGAGTTCTCCTTAGAAAGGGTTCTTACTAACCCTTGAAGAATGTTGATCAGGGGATGACTATTTAAAAATCAACCAAACTAGCCGGGCGTGGTAGCACACGCCTTTAATCCTAGCACTTGGGAGGCAGAGGCAGGCGGATCTTTGTGAGTTCAAGGCTAGCCTGGTCTACAGAGTGAGTTCTAGGACAGCTGGGGCTACAGGGAGACCCCGTCTCGGAAAGACAAAAAATAAATAAATAAATAAATAAATAAATAAATAAATAAATAAAAATCAACCATGCTAAGCCCTAAGTAAGCCAGGCATGGTAGTGCATACCTATTATCCCAGCACTGGGGAAGCAAAGGCAGGCAGATTTTGATAAGATAAAGGCCAGCCTGGTCTACATAGCCAGTTCCAGGCTAGCTAGAGCTATAGGGAGAGCCTGTCTCAATAAGACAAAAAAAAAGACCAAAATAAAATTAACTAAGGGATGGAGAGGTAGCCCAGCAGTTCAGTGTACTGGCTGCTCTTTAGAGAGGACCAGGGTTTGGTTTCCAGAACCCACATGGTAGCTAACCACCATCCCTAACTCCAGTTCCAGGGGATCTGATGCCCTCTTCTGACCTCCATAGGCACTACACAACATGAGTGGACTTACATACATGCAGGCATAACACGTATACACATGAAAAAGAAAAATAAATCCAAATACCTAAAATAAAATCAGCCATCCTAGGTGTGGTGGTGCACATCTTTAATCCCAGCATTTGAGCAGCAGAGGTAGGCCAATCTCTGTAAGATCCAATCTTTAAAAAAAAAAAAATCCAGGGAAGAAATTCACCTTCAAATTGTAACATGTTGTGTTTGAAAAAAATTCATTTTCTCAGGTTTCTTATGAAGATGTGGATCGCTTAAAAGACTTGGCTATTACTGAGAACATGAGAGTACCTCACTTCCTGCAGGATCACGACCGCTATATGGAACACTTAGAGAAGATCATGAAAGTAAATGAGCTGACTGACACGGAGCTAAAGAACCTCATCTAATGCTTAGTTCCTCAGGACCACGGCTCAGCTGCTCCTCCATGTAGATTACAGGTTGGATGCACCTAGCACCTGCGGATGTATAAAAGAAGAATGAAAAATAAAATATAAAAATAAAAAAAAGAAGAATGACTGTTACATGAGTTTTCTGAAGGAAGGTCTTCAGTATTCAGCCGAATCTTTAGGTTACATACAAGCCCGAAACTATTTCCTTGGAACTTTTCCATAGACTGCAGGTGGAAGTCACCCCTATTTTCATCTGAATCTCAACAGAGACAAAGGACGATAGTACTGCTAACTGAAGACTCAAGTTTGAATTGTGGACTTCCTGAGCACCGCGGCCAGCTCTGGACTGGAGGTGGCCACATTCCAAGCTGTGCTGTACAAACTCCAAGGTTCTCTTTCCTCTGATAACCAGTGGTAGTTGTTCTTCTTTGAAATATGTTTTGTAACACTCCAAAAAACTAGCAGTATCTAAGAGTTCTTATTTTTCTTATATTAAAAGAATGAAAAGAATTTTGAAATATTTTCATTAAGTACTTTATTTTATACATTATCATTTTATCTTCTCAGCTTATAGAAACTAGAGGTGTGTGTGTGTGTGTGTGTGTGTGTGTGTGTGTGTGTGTGGTGCTGGGGGTCATACACGGCCTCAGGCATGCTAAGCATGTGTCCACTCTGCCACTGATACACCCCAAGCCCTGAGTGTTGTCTGTTTTTTGTCTAGTACTCGTTTCTCCCTCTCCAGAGGTTTATTGAGTGTAGTGCCGGAGGGCAGCAGGCTGGACAGTCTGGAGCACCCTCAGCATAGGTGCACTTGGGCTTTTCAGACAACTTGTAGCAGGAATGTTGCTATAAATACTCCATTCAAGATTGGTACTGTTCAAACATGGTGTTTAGCACACCTTTAGTCCCAGCACTCAGAGGCAGAGGCAGGTGGATCTCTGTGGGTTCCAGGTCAGCTGGGGCTACAGGGAGAACCTGTCTCAAAAAAAGACCCCCCAAAAAGGGGGGACTGGAGAGATGGCCTAGCAGTTAAGAGCACTGACTGCTCTTGCAGAGGACCCAGGTTCGATTCCCAGCACCCACATGGCAGCTGAGAATCATCTGTAACTCCAGTTCCAGGGGAATCTGACACCCTCTTCTGACCTCCGAGGCATTGCATGACACAGGTGCACAAACCTATATGCAGACAGTACACATACACATAGAAAAATAAAAAATAAAAAGTTTACTACTGTGATTTCTACAGCTATGGGAGATATGGAGAGTTTCTCTTCACCTCAGTACAAGCTAAAATATGGTGCTAACACTAGCAGACAAACATTGCAAAGCATGGTAAACAGTTTTGGTAGAAAATGATTTTTTTTTGCTGGGTGTAGTGGCACACACATTTAATCCCAGCATTTGGGAGGCAGAGGCAAGCAGATCTCTCAGAGTTCGAAGCTAGCCTGGTCTACATAGTGAGTTCCAGGACAGCAGGGGCTACAGGGAGACCCTGTCTCGAAAAAGACCATTTGCCCTTTCCTCACTATGAACTACAAACAAGGAGAATAACTTCCTTTTCTACTTGTCTTGATTATTCTTTATAATAGGTTCACCCAAAATATCTAGGCACTGTGCTTAAACCAGCTCCAGTCCAGGTGTTTCTGAGAGAGTGAACCCAAGGCCACTGGGACCCTGGCAGCTGGGACACAGGACTGCTCACCATTCCATCTTCAGATTCTGGGTTTGAGCTTGAGAATCCCCATGCCAAGTGATCTCAGGAGAGACTTAAGGTGCCTCAAAGGAAATACACAGAGGGATTTCACTGGCTTGGGCAGTGACTTCTCTAATGGCTTTCTACCTACCACGAAGCAAGTCTATAGAGAAGCCTGCATCTTTGGATTCCTGACTCTGCCATTTGTACTTTTTTTTTTTTTTTTGGTCTTTTCGAGACAGGGTCTCCCTGTAGCCCCAGCTGTCCTGGAACTCACTCTGTAGACCAGGCTGGCCTTGAACTCACAAAGATCCACCTGCCTCTGCCTCCCAAGTGTCAGGATTAAAGGCATGCGCCACCACGCCCAGCTGCCATTTGTATCTTTGTGTATGAGTGTTTTACCTATATGTAAGTGTATGAGTGTTTTACCTATATGTAAGCGCGTCACATGTGTCCGGTGCCTGCGGAGGCCAGAAGAGAGTGGCGGATCCCCTAGAAATGGAGGTACAGACAATTGTAAGCCACCATGTGAGTGACGAGAACTGAACCCAGATCTTCTGCAAGAGTAACATGTACTCTTAACTACTGAGCCATCTCTTCAGGCCCCATGTAGAGCCATTTTTGAAATTTCTATTGTACAGTGTTACTGCAGACTGTCTCAGAACTCAGGAAAAAGTAATGTACAAAACAGAAAGCCCAAAGCCACCATTCTCTAGCTGCAGATGGGCTCTGTCCAAAGTAGCTGGTTCTACCAAATAGAGCATTCACACAACCTGCCAGCTGCACTTTTTTTCAATATATAATTTTTTTTTTCAATTTTCTTTATTTATGTGTATGAATGTACTGTTTGCGTGAAGGGCTGTGCACCCGTGTCGTGCAATGCCGCGGAGGTCAGAAGAGGGTCTCGGATTCCCCTGGAACTGGAGTTCTCCTGGAATTGGAGTTACAGACGGTTCTCAGCCACCATGTGGGTTCTGGGGATCGAACCCGGGTCCTCTGCAAGAGCAGTCAGCGCTCTTAACCGCTAGGCCATCTCTCCAGCCCCTCAATATATAATTTTTTATTGAAATTTTGTGTATTTCATATAATACATCTTAATCATATTTAGACCCCCCTCCCATATCTGCACCCCCCCATAGTCTGCCCACAGGATTTCATGCATTCTGTTATTTATGTTAAGACCTAGCTGCACTCCTTATTACAGCAGAACTTGAATCCTTGGTGCTGCAGACTACCAGCAATGACCACATGATTAAAGAATTCATCATGATGGAGTCTGCAGGAGGCTAAGGCATCCCACCTTCCATCCCTGATTATATACTGAAACCAGCCTACTATAAGCCAATATCATTAACCCCAGAATCAAGTGGCAAGTAAAGCCTGGCTTCAGGAGTTTGACCCCTGATCTTAGGAAAACAGAAGCCGGCGAGCAGCCCCTTTGGGGGCCTTTTTTCTCTCCCTTGTCCTTCCTGCCTAGGCCACCTGGAAGAAGCCAATTCAATAATCTCTGTGGGGAGGCAGAACTCTCCTGGAACAAAGGAGTGCTCTCTGCCCACTGCTGTCTAGCAGACCTGAGACTGCCACACTACCACATACAGCATGGGCACGGAAGCACACATCCAAAAAATAGGGTGGCCCTCTGCCCCCTGGAGGGATGGTGGAAGGACTGGAGACTTTCTGGGAAGATCAGATGCCTCAGGTGCCTCACCTTTGCCTCCAGGCTACCCCTGGGCCCCTGCAGTCACTGACTCTCTGCCATCTGCTTTCGGCAGTCTGATTCTGGGATAAGACCAAACTCCCCAGTCAATCTCAGCTAGCCTTGTAGTTTCTGGGAAGCAGGAAGCCTTAAGAAATTCTCCTTGACCTGGGCTAACCTGCATTACCTCTGCCTACCTTTGTTGCAACCACTTTTTTCCATAGCTCTCTCTCTGACAGGTCCTGGCTAATTCCACTTGCTCCTGATCAGTAAAATTTGAGCCCTTAATCATTTAATAACTAATTCACTACAATGGAAGCCAGCATGGTACTTAGGCAACTGCATCTTCCATCCCTGACTATTGAAACTCTTGTCACTAAGGAGACAACAAAACCAAAAGCCCAGACATAGGCTGACTGAAAATCATCTTCACTGTCACCCAACTCACACCCAACAAACCCCTCCCAATGGGCCACTCACCTGATTTTCATAGTGGTCTCCACATTATGTACCTTCATGATGTTGCTTCACACAGACAAGGTCCTCCTGGTGCTGGGCTGGGTGCTGGCACTGAATCTTTGCCACTGCTAGACATGGCTCAGCTCTGCATAAAAGGCAGGATTTAACTGAGCTAACCCCCAACCCGATTCCCTGGCACATACCACTTTCTCAATGCCATCCTGTTTTGCAGTTTTGCAAATGAGGTCTGGTAATACCCAAACCTGTGTGTCCATTAGAGGCTCGGCTATCAGTGAAGGTGATAGTGGTGATTGTGATGATTTTGTGATAACCCTCTTTCATTTCATCTTTATGTCCTTACTATAAAGCGGGAAGCAGCATTTTCATTTTCCAGATAAGGACACAACCTCCGGGAAGCGAGGTAACCTGCCCAGTGGGTTAGAGCAGGGCTTTGGGGCCATGACATCATTCCAACCTACTTTTTAATTTTTTTGTTAATGATTTTACTGTTTTTATTTTATATGTATGAGTGTACTGCCTGCATGTGTAGGTAGGTACATCATGCGATGATGGAGGAGGTCAGTTGGATCCCCTGGAACTGGAGTTTACAGATGGCTGCTAGCCACCATGTGGATGCTAGAATTGAACCCAGGGCTTTTGCAAGAGCAGACAATCCTCTTAACCACTGAGCTATCTCTCTAGTTGTATCACCCAGGGCTTCCCTCACTCTGTTTCTGCCAGGACCTCTACACTTGCTGGGACTTCTGACTCTACTTGAGACCATTGCAGGGACCCAGTCCCAAAGGGTAGGTGGACCTAGGGGAAGCTCTGCTGTGTAGATGCAGAAATACTGCACAGTCGCAGGTACAGTGGAGGAAGGAGGGAGCTATAACCCATAGGTGAGAAGCCAGCTTCGCATAACAAAGTTTCAGGCCACAGGGCTATATAGTGAAATCTCTTCTCAAAACAAGGAAACAACCCGATTCACAGTTCTCTAGGCCTTTGTATCTCTGTCATATTGTAAGCACACCAGTCATGGTATAGCGGACCCACCTACTCCATTATGAACTCATCCTACGCAGTGACTTCTGCAAAGACCTTATTCATACAAAGGCATCTTTTTGGTTTTGTTATTTTGTTTTTGTTTTAGATAAAGTCTCACTATGTAATCCTGGCTAGCCTAGAACTCACTGTGTAGACTGGGTTGACCTCAAACTCAAAGATCCACCTGCCTCTGGATTTCTGGGATTAAAGCTGTACACCACTGTAGACCTGGCAGAAAGTCATACTTGAAGACACTCGTGAGGTTATGGTTTCACTGGGTTGACCTCAAACTCAAAGATCCACCTGCCTCTGGATTGCTGGGATTAAAGCTGTATACCACCGTAGACCTGGCAGAGAGTCATATTTGAAGACACTCATGAAGTTATGGTTTCAGCATTTTTTAAAGATTTTTTTTTTTTGTCTTTTTGAGACAGGGTCTCCCTGTAGCCCCAGCCAGGAACTCACCATGTAGATCAGGCTGGCCTTGAGCTGAAAAAGATATATCTGCCTCAACCTCTCAAGTTCTAGGATTAAAATCTTGTGCCACCACACCTGGCAGATTTGTTCTTCTTTAATGAGTGTTTTGTCTAAATGTGTATAGTGCACCATGTACATGCCTGGTGCTGGAGAAGGCCGGAAGAGGCCATTGGATCCCCCGAAATGGATGTGAGTCACCAAGTGGGTGCTGGGAACCAAACCTAGGTCCTTAGCAGGAGCAGCATGCGCTCTTAACCACTAGCCCTCTTTCCAGGCTCCCGGCATATCTTCTAGAAGAGGCACATGTTCCAGCGTATGAGGCCTTCTGCCTTCAAACCCTCCTCCTCACAGTGATCTCCCTTACTGATCTCAGGAATTGGTGGACCTCTGGAGTCCCTTGAAGTGAGGCAAGCTCACAAGAGACCTCCTCCACTTTCCTATGTGTTCTTGTCAAGAGATGTCCAGCCATGACGGGAGCACAGCAGGCCTATTGTGGAAGGCCCTAGAAGGGGTGGGTTTCCCTACCTGCTCCCAACTTCCTATCCCGACCTCCAGGTCCCCAAGCTCAACTTGTCCAAGACAGTATCTTTTTCCTTAAGTTGGCCTATTGCTCTTTCATCAAACTTAAGTTTGGTTCCCAGCATCCACTTTAGATGGCTCACTCAAAGCTAGTAACTCAGCTCTAGGGGATGTGATGCCGCCTTCTGGCCTCTCCAGGCCAGAACACAGGGCGTACACTCAGACACAGACACAGACACAGACATTCACACAGACACATAAAGAACAATAAAAGAGCAAGCAGAACAGAATTGCTAAAGAGAACTAATAGAAGACAAGAAGAAATAAGATTTACCAGTGTTACTTTGTAAGTAGAAAAAGATCAACAATTCTTTTTTTTTTACTTCTTTTTTTAAAATTTTATTCATTTATGTGTATGAATGTACTGTTTGCATGTAGGTCTGTGCACCCGTGTCGTGCAATGCCGCAGAGGTCAGAAGAGGGTGTTGGATTCCCTTGGAACTGGAGTTCTCCTGGAATTGGAGTTACAGATGGTTCTCAGCCGCCATGTGGGTTCTGGGGATCGAACCTGGGTCCTCTGCAAGAGCAGTTGGGGCTCTTAACCACTAGGCCATCTCTCCAGCCCTCTTCTTCTTTTACTTCTTATGTGTATGAGTGTACTGCCTGCAGGTAGGTAGATGCACCCATGTCCTGCAATGCTGCAGAAGTCAGAAGAGGGCGTTGGATTCCCCTAGAACTGGAGTTAAAGACAGTTCTTAGCCGCCATGTGGGTGCTGGGAATCGAATCCTCTGCAAGAGTAGTCAGTGCTCTTAACTGCTGAGCCATCTCTCCAGCCCGATCAACAATTCTGTTAGAAGTCCAATGCAAATTAGAGTTTAGTATAAAATGTTTGTAGAGGCCAGGCAAGGTGGCACAACCTTTAATCCTAGCACTTGGGAGGCAGAAGCAGGCAGATCTCTATTAGTTCAAGGCCTGGTCTACAGAATGAGTTCCAGGACAGCCAGAGCTACAGGGAGATCCTGTCTCAAAAAGACCAAAAAAAAAAAAAAAATTTGTAGATAATGTTGGAAAGGTAGTTTTGCATATGGTAGAACTTTTTCTCTCCATTGTACTGACTTAAAATAATTTGTTCACTGGGCTGGAGAGATGGCCTAGCGGTTAAGAGCACCGACCGCTCTTACAGAGGACCCGGGTTCGATCCCCAGCACCCACATGGCGGCTGAGAACTGTCTGAAGCTCCAATTCCAGGAGAACTCCAGTTCCAGGGGAATCCGAGACCCTCCTCTGACCTCCGCAGCATTGCACGACATGGATGCACAGACCTGCATGCAGATAGTACATTCATACACATACAGAAATAAATAAAAAAAAAATAATTTGTTCACTAATGAAAGTCTTCCAAGCTATTGTCAACTTATTTCTTGTTCTTATGGTGCTGGGTATTTACAGCCTTGAGCATATTACAGAAGTACTCTGCCACAGAGCCATATCCTAGCCTTGGTTTTCTGAAAAAAGATCTTACTATGTCATTTAGGCTGTACTTGATTTTGTTTTGTTTTGTTTTGTTTTTGAGACAACGTTCTCCTATAGCCCCATCTGGCCTGGAACTCACTATCTGGACCAGCCTAATCTCCATCTCTCAGAGATCCACCTATCTCCACCTCTGGAATGCTTGAATTAAAGGGGAGCACCATCCATGCACTTTTTTTTTTTTTTTTTTTTTTNTTGTCAAATCTTATTTCTTGTTCTTATGAGGCTGGGTATTTACAGCCTTGAGCATATTACAGAAGTACTCTGCCACAGAGCCATATCCTAGCCTTGGTTTTCTGAAAAAAGATCTTACTATGTCATTTATGCTGTACTGCTTTTTTGTTTTGTTTTGTTTTTTTTTTGAGACAACGTTCTCCTATAGCCCCATCTGGCCTGGAATAACTCACTATCTGGACCAGCCTATCTCCATCTCTCAGCGATCCACCATCTCCACCTCTGGAATGCTTGAATTAAAGGGGAGCACCATCCATGCACTTTTTTTTTTTTTTTTTTTTTTGGTCTTTTCGAGACAGGGTCTCCCTGTAGCCCCCCAGATGTACTGGAACTCAACCAACAGGCTGGCATCAATTTCACATTGATGTCAGAGATCTGCCTGCCTCCTGCCTCCCAAGTGGTGGGAATAAAGGCATGTGCACCAGGCCCGGCCATGCACTTTAAATTGTACTTGAATTTACCATGCAGCTCAGTCTGCCCTCATTAGTACTAGAATTTTACAGACCTGCTGTGACATCAAACCCAGACAGATCCTAAACATTTTAAAGATTTTTTTTTCCTAAAAAGTCAATGTAGCAGGTGTGGTGGCGCACGCCTTACTCCTAGGCCATTGGGAGGCAAGGAAGGCAGATCTCTGTAAATTCAAAACCAGCCGTGTCTACAGAGGGAGGGCCAGGCCAGCTGGGGGGGCGGCCGGGGAGCCCCGGGCGCGAAAAAGACCATAAAGAAAAAAAAGGCAATGGGGGAGGGCGGGAGAGATGGGGGCCGAGGGATGAGAGGGCAAACGGCGCGGGCAGAGGACCCGGGGGCGCGCCAGCACCCACAGGGGGGCTGAGAAACGGGGTCGGGAACGCCAGGGCCAAGGTGAGGCCGACACCCGTTCTGACCTCCGCGGCTATTGCACAACACGGGTGTATAAAACTACATGCAGACAGTATTTCATACACATTTAAGGCCTTAGCACTTGGGAGACAGAGGCAGGCGGATCTTTGTGAGTTCAAGCCCACCCCGGTCTAAAGAGTGAGTTCCAGGACAAGGTGAGCTACATGGTAGGACCCTGTCTCAAAAAGACTAAATAAATAAATAAATACATAAATAAAAAATAAATAAATAATTTTAAAAGTCAATGTGGATGGGTGTGGTGTGGCGCATGCCTTTAATCCCAGTATTCGGAAGGCAGGCGGGATCTTCGTTGAGTTCAAGGCCAGCCTGGTCTACACAGTGAGTTCCATGGACAGCTGGAGCTACAGACAAAAAAAAAAAAAAAAAAAAAAAAGTCGATGTGGTGGTGCCTGCCCATAATCCTAGCATTTAGGAGGTTGAGACAAGAAGATTGCTGTGAATTCAAGGCCAACCTGGGCTATATAGTGACCAGACCAGCCTGGGATACAGCGTGAAACCTTGTCCCCCAAACAAACAAATACAAAATAAAATAGAACAATAACAAAAAGAAGTAGAGTGGGAGTCAAACACGGAGGTGTGCACCTTTAATTCCATCAGTCTGGAAGCAGAGCTGGCCAGAGTTCTGTGACATCTAGAACTTCCTGGTCTATGTAGCAAGTTCAGGCTAGCTGGGGCTACAGGAGACCCTATCAAAAAAAGAAAAGAAAAAGAAGTAGATATTACATCCAGGAATATTAGATGTGCTAACCAAAATTTTCTACCACTCGTGATGATGATGATGATGATGATGAATGTGTATGTTTCAGTGTGTCCATGTAACCATGTATTTGCAGTGCTGGGGATGGAAATCAAGAACTTATGCATGATTCTGTTGCAATTTAAAGCCCCAAGTGATCCCATACCAGTAATTCCAGCACTTGAGAGGTAAAGGCAGTAGGATTCAAGCTTATCACTGGGTGCATACCTAGTTGAAGGTCAGTTTGTTTCAAAGAAAACAAACAAAAAGTCTAGTAATTTGGGGCTGGAGAGATGGCCTAGAGGTTAAGAGCGCTGACTGCTCTAGCAGAGGACCCGGGTTCCATCCTCAGCACCCACGTGGCAGCTGAGAACCGTTTTTAACTCCAGTTCCAGGGGAATCTGACACCCTCTTCTGACTCTGCAACCTTGCATGACACGAGTGCACAAACCTGCATGCACATTCATACACATACAAAAATAAAATTAAAAAAAAAGAAAGCCCAGTAATTTGAAGCAGATCCATAAGCCAGGAAAAGATGATCTTATCTGTACTGATTCTAATCATTAAAGAATTCAGTGACCTAAGTGTTGTTTCAGGACAGGAGCTGGGAGATATTTGGGTCTGGCCTGTATCTCTCCTCTTGTGGCCTAGTAACAATATTCTTAGCACAATATTCCTAGCTATCTAGCACACATAGATGAGAACTATCTATTTAACCTAGCACTCAAAAGGCAAAAGCAGGCAGATCTCTGTGACATGGAGGCCAGCCTGGTCTACGTAGTGAGTTCTAAGCTAGCTAAGGCTACGGCGAGACCCTCTCTCAACAAACAAACAATAAAAACAGCAACCAACCAATGAAACAAAGTAGTCTCCAGAAGTAGTGACCTGGTCAGTAGTCTTCAGGAAGGTTTGGGATCCTGAGGAATCTGTCAGCTGGACTATCAGGTGGAAAAGTCCATCATGAAGACCCAAGCAGGTCCTGTCTGAATCATGCTTCTAAGCACACACCCTTTTCTAACAAAAGGAAGGAGGATCCTACATACCTTCCCAGGCCTAAAGGCATCGAAGGACAGTACTCACAGAAATATGAAAAAAATGAGCCGGGCGTGGTGGCGCACGCCTTTAATCCTAGCACTTGGGAGGCAGAGGCAGGCGGATCTTTGTGAGTTCAAAGCCAGCCTGGTCTACAGAGTGAGTTCCAGGACAGCTGGGGCTACAGGGAGACCCTGTCTCGAAAAGACCAAAAA